>JBCJKH010049124.1:10212-28534 GCA_039877255.1 Loriculus beryllinus
CAAATGCAGCATCTTACTTGGGCAACAGCCTAAAGAAGAGGGGAGAAAACCCCTCTGCAAAGTCCCCTCCTGCCTTCTTGTAATGTTACTATTTTTAATATTATCCCCATTGAATTTATAGGAGCAACTGTCTGGGAAAATGACTTTACCTCTGGTTCCGTCATAAATTTTTAATAGGGCAGAAATAGAACCAAAAGGGATTTAAAAAACAGGAAAAAAAAACCCACTTTAGCATCAAACTCTGGCTCTATTCATAATTAATTATACTTTCAGGGGGAGGGGAAAAGAAGAGGAAACATAATTACAAGCTTCTAGTGAGAACATTCATTATCATGCTAATGTAGAAATCAGTACTGCTGCTCCTCTGTGTGTGTGTGTGCGTGCCCTCGGTCTAATTACTCAGCAGCGATGTGTGTCATTCGCACATTTACCTCGGTGCTGCATGGGATCTTGAAGTCAAAGTTAAAGAAGATGAATCTCAACCTGGGTCAATGGGATCGGGATCAGCCGGTGCCAGAGGGATGTTGCGCTCCTGCAACAGAGGGGCTGGGTTTTGCCTGGTGTTTCTCAGTGCCCAGACAGCAAGTAACATCCCAGCTTTGATAGTTTGGGCTGATAAACTATTACGGGAGCATTAGGAGGCATTTCAAGGTGTGAAGAGCAGCACACACCAGGGGAGGGAGGAACAAGCCAGGCTGGGGAAGGAAATTGCTCAGAGGTGGAAATAGAGAAAAACAAGGCACTATTCAACTATTTAGTGCTTAGCAAGTTCCTGAACTTGCCCTGCCAAGGAGATGCTCACCTCGCAAAGCAGATCCTGAGCATCTGCCGTAGGAGAAACATCTGGGCTCAGCCAGGATGCAAAACCACCCTGAGCATGGTGCCTTGCCTTGTCCCAAACACCAGGGAGGAAAGAGCAATTTTGTATATGAGAGGAGGAGGCTCAGCTTAACCCAGGAGCACTGATATTGCCAGAAACAGGCAATAAAAAATAGCCAAGAAATCTTTTTCATCCTGTTCCATTAAGCAGAACTGATGGCTGGCATCACACCCCGGTATGGGACCTCATTGCCCCCAGCAGCTTGTGGGATGGGAGAGATCATCAGCTGGGAACCAGGCAAAAAGTCTTCCTCAGCCTGGGCACATCCTGCTGTTGTTGGACACTCAAAAGCTCCAGTTTAAATCAGGGAGGAAAACCTCAGGCTTAGATCCACAGCTCGAACATCACGTTCACTCCCAGACGTGTTTATAGTCATGAGTTATCTAAATTATATTGAATCTAAGTTAGGCATCTGCACAATCCAAGCATTTCTGTGGAATAATTAAACGGATCTCCCATTATTTCTCGAGGTGCCAAGCAAATGCCCTACTTCTAGAAGTTGGAGCACTGCTTTTCCCCAGCCATAAATCCTCCTGCAGACTGCAGGAGCCAGAGTTGGCAGGCAGAGCGGAGCTGAGCGGGGACACCCAGCCCTTCTGTATGGCTTAAAAGCCTTAGTGCAGAAGAGCTCTTAGAGCTGTGCCACGTTTTGTTCCTGCCTGCAACAGCCGGTCAGGAAGAGAGTGATGATGGGCAGCAGGAGAAACCTGGGGCCAGGAGCAGGCAGTGCTGCAGAAAGTGGTTAAAGAGAGGAATAGATGGAGCTGAGTTGCAGAGCGGTGCCATTTCTAATTCAATAATCCTCTGCTTGGATGAGGACACTGATAAAGCAAGATCATCATTGCCCAAGCAACTCTTGTAGCAGACTGTAGGGAGAAAAGTGGGACCCAAGGATGAGTGCTGTGGGATTTGCCATGTCCCTGCCTGCCCCCAGCCTCCTACAAAAACCTTGTTCCCAAAATATCCTCCTATGCAGGATGAAAACCAGCCTTGAGCATTGCCAGGATCCGGGCTGTCAGTTGGGTATCACAGGTCCCAGCTTGCAGTGATGCTTCTGGAGAGCTGCTGAAAAGGACTGACAAAACTTCCTTGGAAAAACCTGCTCCCCCGGTGTGGCAGCTCTCCTGGACCTCCATCCCAGGGACAGTGACAAGGAATCACTGTCCTAAAACCAGGCACCCACAAGCCTGTGTTCAGGCACCTCAGAGCATCCCCAGCAAAGATGTACAATGGACATTTCCCATCCAAAGATGCTCCACAAGCAGCACCGAGACCCTGCTGTCAGCATGGAGGATGGGAAGAAGGGAACGCTATTCCTGGAGTTCCCAAGATAAGATCAGAGATTTCTTTTTCTCCCCAAAGGTGGGCTTTGTGCAACATCTGGGAGCCATTTGCTTTCATGTGGGCCCTTCTGGCCTCACTCAAGCTCCTAATCCCAACATTTAGGGTTGCCTGTGAAGCTTCCCAGCCCCGGACAAACGGACCACGCTGTGTTTTCTGCCAGTGCCCAGGCTCAGGCCTATTTGGGAACCTGGAGCATAATTGCTCTGTGGAGGCTGCCAGCTGCTTTAAAAATATCCACCCTACCTCAGCACGCCGGCATTCCCATTTTTATCCAAAAAGGCACTTGGGAGGCGGAGGTTGAGGCTCACACTGGGTGTTGTGGCCTTGGAAAGAGCCATTACAGGTGCTACAGGGAAAGTAAAGGGAGAAAAGGGCAATTTGGCCATCCCCACAGCATTGTGCAAGCACTGGGGTGCTTGGCACGGAGCGTGGGTGGTGCTTGCACACCCCTTGGTGCTGCGGATTGGGGTCCATGCCTCATCAGGGCACTTTCCCAAGCCATAAAGCAGATCTCGGGTTTTATGTGAGGGTCTAAAACGAGTTATCACACAAGGGAGAGACAAGCCTGCCATGCCCCCCCTCCCCGAAAGCCCTTCCCCAGCAGATAAAAGGGCCTCACTGTTCTTCAAAACACTGAAATCGGAGCCAAATCCCCTGAAAGAAAACAGATGACCTCTTGTTCTGGGAACAGCTACAGCCCTTCCTTTTAACTTGATCACTGCCTCAGCCCTTCCCCAATGAAAAGCAATAAGCCATGACATGAGCATCTATATCTCTGCCACGGGTGGGTGGGAAGAAATCACTTCCCACCTAGCCCCTAACGAAGCATCTTGTTAGGGTTAATGGGATACCTGCATCCACAGGGCCTTCTGCAGGGTTCTCTGACTGCACAGGCTGATATTTAAGCCCTCAGCACAGCCTGTAGGAGTCATGGCTTGATACAGAAAGGCCACATTGAGCATCTCTCCCATCAACGCAAGTGTTGCCAGCTGCAGAATTTGGCACTTGAACACACACATTGCATGCAGCTCAGGCCATGGTTCGAGGGGGTTTTGTGGTTGTAACCAACCAGTGGGACAATAAAACTGGACTGAGCACACCCTTTTCAGAGATGTTTCATGATGCAGAAAAACAGCCCTAAAGCTTTTCCCAACTCTCGGTGCAGTTCAGGAATAGCCAGCCAGGGGTAGTCCAGCTATGATGGGGACCTATATTTGTTGAGCATCCCCATCTTCTGCCTTCCAGACGAAGGCAGTGGGAGCTGTTATCTTTCCCCTGAGAAAACTTTGCTACCAAGAAATGATGTTGGGGGATAATTCCCAAAACACCAGCTCATGGTGGTTTTGGAGGTTGCTGGTTCAAAGATGCTGTGCCCACACTGCACCTATCCTGCAGGCAAAGGCAGGATCTGTCCCACTGCAGCCTTCCCCTTTTGGGAACACACTGTAAATAACAGGGGCACGGACAGCCCAGCGTTGCAAGCTCCTTTCTTGCTCCTTTCTCCATCTGTATGGAATAGCAAAGCTATGAATATTCAAGAGAAAAACGTGTTAAAAATCAGTGATATTTTCAGGATGGGCTCTCTCTAGCCAGGGAACGTCATTCGCGGCAATTGCAACCAAATCCACAGCCCTTCACAGATGACAACAAATCCAAGCGGCCTTTTTGCACTGTGAAAATATTAGCCTTAACACTTTCTTTTTTTTTTTTTGCCCCTTTCAATATTTTCCAACCAGTTGCTGCTTTCACAGGCGTTTCCAAGCCAGCTGACGGCGGAAAAACTTCTCCCATCGCAGTTGCGCTTGCTGCCTCGCGCTGAGAATGAATAGCACTTTCTTTCCCTCCCCTCCTTCTCGTTTGAGAGTTTCCTTGGTAGGGATGAAACCACGGAACAGAAGGCCGCCTAAATGAAATTATTAACCCAGAGAAACCACTAAAGGAACTTGATTAATTTGCCAAGTAACAGAGCCCAGTTTGTTCTTTTAGGCAACACATCTTAAAGTAATTGAATCACCCCTTGAAAAAAAACAGTAGATGATTGAGCCCTGAGGTACACGCGTTCGCTATCCTCAATAAATCTCTCTTTATGAAGGAGGTGCTATGCTTTTCTCATCAGAAACCTGTTAATTTTTTTGCTCTTTTAAGTAATTGAATACAAAGTTCAAAATCAATCTGCAGCAGGCTTGAAGAGAAGAAGAAAATCAAAGGTTTATCTCCTATTTCATCTCAGCGAGTTAATTATGCTCTCATAATTGAGTTAAACCAGCAGGTTATTAAAAATACCACAGGATCATTTTTATTGTTTTTTTTATGAAGCCCCAAATCTTTGGCACAACCAAATATCCCAAGATTTGAATCATGCCCTGCACAATGCAGAAGGGATCCCTCCAGTCTGAACACCCCCAACTCCCCCACAGGACAGATGTCCCATCCCTCTGATCACTTATGTGGCCATAAATAAGACATCCTTAACTATTTTCCAAGAAACCTATATTGAGCCTTGTCATGCCCTGGGATGGAGGGGGAGCACCACGACATGCATGGTGCTTCCAACTCAAGTATATTTCTAATCAGCGTTTTGCTTGAAATTTTACCCATTCAACTAATTCCACTAATTCTAGGGAATTACAGAAATAATTGCTATTTTCCAATAGATACAGGCCTGCCTCTCGAGACAGAAAAAAAAAAATAAGGCAAAAAAAAAGAAATCAATGAAGCACTGTTTAAGGAAAGTCAAAATAAGCTATTTCCATCCCCTCATTTGCAATTAACTTCAGAGCAGAGCACAGTGGGAGGTGGTTCATGGGAAAAGTACGACTCCATTGTAACCCTCCCTCCTTTTAAGTGGAAAGGGCAGTGGAGATAGATGCACCCAGGGAGCTGCTGCTCCCTGCCAGGTCACAGCCACAGTCCCTCCGGGCTGCCTGCCACTGGGGAGAGCTGAGGGCAGTGGGATGAGGGCAGTGAGAGCTGCTGCAACCCTGCATGGTGCTGGGACAGTGGCTGTGGTTGCCTGCAGTCCTGTGTGAGATGCTCCGTCCTTGTCCCCATTTCCGTCCTCGTCCCCATCTGAATGCAGACCCCACACCTCAGTTCCCCAGGAGGTACCTTCCCAAAGCAGAGGGAGGAATGGGATGAAAGGCATATAACAGGAAGAGCAATCACCTTCCCTGGGAAAAATGAGCTGGTGCTCATCAGGTTGGAGCTGGCAGAGCAAGCACAGGTTGGAGCTGTCTTTCATCTCACCGGGCTGAACACTGCCTCAAAGAGGGATGGTTCTTATTATCATCTACTTTGGTAGAAAAATTTTTGGCAAAAAGTTAAATCAGGATTTCTCTGCAGCAATGTCCTTCTTTTCTTCACCATTAATAACAGTACCACCACAAGAAGACACATCCTTCCCTGGAAAGCTCTGGGTACCCCCCTTACAGCAGGATTGCAGCAGGATCAGGGCACTTTGACACCACTTTGCCTTGCATCACCCTGCTTCACCTAAGAAAACCTCTCTGCTTATGGGTGTTCTAGTCACATTCCCAAAAAACCCAGGCCAAGCAACAGTTTGGGGCAAGAGGGACCTGAAAGAGCCGGTTGCCCCGCATTGTCAGGCAGGGCTGGGAGCTTTTCCCTTCCCTCCATGCAAATGTTCCCTGGAGGAGGAAGGCCCAGACCCAGCCATGTGCTGGGAACCTCCTGCCAGTCTCTGCCTGGAGGCAGAGAATCCAGACTGCAAGGAGGACATCCATCATGTGCCTCATCTGGTTGTGGTTGATTGCGAACCAGCAAGTACAACGTGCAGCTCAGGGGATGGTGCCCATTAGCAGAGCTGCACCCCACTGCAAGCAAGGGCAGAAACTTGCTGATCCATCCTCATACTCAGTGCCTAGTGACCTTGGCTGGAGAGGTGGGTGCTTTGTCCTCAGCAAGTACATCCCATCCTCTACCCTACGATATTAAAAGCACCGCTGACGTAGTCACCTGCTGATTGTGCATTAAGTATTCACCTACATGATACTTCCTTTGAAGAATTTTCCTTTTAGCTGTTCTATTTTCATCACTGTCCTCATCTCCCCAGAATGCTTCATCTTCTGCTTAAGTGTCATCTTCAGATTTTGTTCCCAATTAATATTTCTATGGCAACCGCATTTAATTCTGAAGTGGTAGCACTCTCTCTGCATGGGGACCAGAGCTCCATCCCCACCTCACAGCATTGTGCCCATGGTGGACATTTATGCTGTTGTGTGTTTCCAAAAGCCATGGTCCTCTGGAGCAGCTTCACCCCCTCACACAGCCTTGATGCCCCTGCTTTGTCCCGGGCACAGGCAGCAGATTGGTCCAGGCAAAACTGAGCTCAAGACTATCCATCGTCTTATCATGAAGGACCTTCATTGGCTACACCACAGGGCAAAACACAAGTATTTGGGAAATGCACTTAGCAGCATCAAGATGTTGGAGCATAATACACATGGTATTTACATTGGGAAAGCAGGAGGTGGCAGAAGGAACTGCTGTATTTGGAAACACAGCCTTGCCCCATGTCCAGCTGCAGATGATGACTACTGGTGGGTGTAGAGCTTTGCACTGATACCCTGAGCTGTGAACCCAGTGTGATGGGGTTCAGACAGCTTCCTGACTCACACGGCCATCAGGCACTCCCCGAAGCGATAGGGAATGCACCCACTCATGCCCCTGTGTGGGTCTTCTCCCTTCAAAAGGTAGAAGCAATCCTTGCTTCAGCATGGACCAGCAGCAGTGTGATAGGGACATCCCCCAGCTCAACACCACTAAGTGCCACCCAGGACCTTCCTATGGGCTCTGCACTGGCAGGAGAATAAAAATGGGTGCCGAGTGGTTAAGTCCTGGAATGAGAAGCATTTGTGCGTGCCGGTTTCCCTGACATGGCTGCCTTTTGGTCTGTGCTGAAGCCTTGCAGGCATCCCTGGAATGACAGAAATGCTGAACGTCCTGTTAACGGGGTTCTGCATCCGTCAGCACAGCCCAGCTTGTTTGTGCAGAGGAACCTGCCCAGGATCTGGCCCCGGGGGGTTGGCAGCCTGACAGATGTAAAGCTGGGCTATTGCGTGTATAACACAAGGGTTCAGAGATTAAGCTGTATAAATCCACCTTCAAAACCATTTTATTCCGAGCCAACACCCCTGCCATCACCAACTCCCTCCTGGGCACTGTGACAGCATCTCCTCTTCACACATGAGGATGGTACATGTACAGAGGCTGCTTTGTCACTGATCTGCTCCTCTGCTAAAGGTCTTAGGTGGGACAGCCAGAGGGGTGCACTGAGATGTGGGGACAGCAAGTGCACGTCCAGCAAGTGCACGTCTCTGCTGGTGCATGAGCTCAAACTAAATGAGGATAGATTCAGACCGGATATAAGGAAGAAGTTTCTTACAGTGAGGGTGCTGAAACACTGGCACAGGTCACCTAGAGAGATGCCCCATTCCTGGAAGCATTCAAGGTCAGGTTGGAGAGGGCTCTGGGTAGCCTGATGTAGTGGAAGATGTCCCTGCTCATTGCAGGGGGTTGGACTAGATGAGCTTTAAGGGTCCCTTCCAACCCAAACTGTTCTATGAAACACACACACTTATGGTGTCACCTGCTGAAACAGTCACCACTGCAGTGGATGAGGGCCTTCATTCAATGAGCAGAGCAAGCAGGAGGCTGGAAGGGTCTTACTGCCCATGTTCTGCCTACATGGGACAAGGGACATCATATCATGGCTTGCCTCCCTTTGCTGTGCATGGGCTGCTTTGTTGGGGCATCTCCGCAGATGCATCATCCCTGGCAATGCCTGTTCCCCTGTTTCTCGTCTTCCCAAATCAACTCATACACCCACAGGGGACATTGTGGGGATTGCTGCAGCTTGGTGCTCATGTAAAATTGTCATCCAGCTTTCTTATCCCAGACTCCATCCTCTGCCAAGCTGAATTCCTGCCTCCTCCTGCCTCCTATCCCCACCATACCACTGCCACCGGCAGCACAAGTGCACCCGCCATAGGTTTGGTTCTACCAGCACCTCCCGGGCAGGCTCTGCTCACAATATCTGCATTATTCCACATTCAGGGAATGTGAGGGAACCACAGAAAAATGTGCTTTTGGAAGCAGAGTAACTTAACTCCCCACAGCTGTGCCTTGGGCTGTGCTCCAGCTGCTCAGCCGCCTTCTCCATGCTCACACAAGCACCAGATTCTTCCCAAAACCCACTTCCCAGGATGGGCACTTACTGCATATGAAACCTGGGAACTGGATTCCTTTTCTTGGCTGCCCCGTGGCGGTGGCATGAACATGGATTGTTATTGAGCTCAGAAATGGAAGGCAACGGTCCTGGCCACTGCCCCTCCCCAGCGATGCTGTTACCCAACTGAGGCAAATCAGATGCAAACTGGGGAGGAGCAGATTTCCCCTCCTTGCTGGCTGAGCGTGTTTTTCCCCACCCAGCCCTGCACAAGAGGCAGAGCCACTTTGCAAAGCCTGCGCCAAGATGTTGGCTATGGATCCATCCTCACCCCCCCGTGAAATAACTATTCCTATAGCAATAACACACCGATGTCCCATCCCAAAATCAGCCTCCCCTCATTGCAAGGTTCCATGTGCCCTGGAGATTAGTGGGAGCTACACTGAGAAAGCCTGAGGTACTGACAGGCGAGGGACAGCACTTGGGGGAGTGCAAGGCAGGGCCACCCCGCAGCACAAGCCCTTCTCCCTGCGGTGCTGCAGTGAAGCTGGGAGCTCGGCAGTGCAATGGCTGCTGGCCCTGAAGTGCTAACTGCCCTTCTCATCGCATTACTCGGCTGGGTGCTGAAGGGCTGCTGCCCTGCCACAGCCTCCCTCGGCTGGGGAAGGTTATGATGCCCTGCTGCTGCTGCCGGGCTCCCGTGCAGGCTGGTGGCAGCTCACATCACCCAGACACGGAGCCACAGCCGAGCTCGTCCCGCATCAGGCGCATGGCAGGGAGCGTGCTGAGCGCCCTGTCCCCGTCACCTCTCGTTAACGTGAAGAGAGTGTTCATGCGGCTCGCCGGGTCCATGCACCCAATGTCATCCTTAAAGCACAAGCACCGGCCTGCCCCGGGGCTGTGCGTTCAGGACATCTCTGCAGATGCACCGGGAGGCAGCTCATCACGGCCGCGATACCGGCTTAACAACCCAGGCACCTCCAACAACCACTGTGACCCCTGTATGTGTGTCTCACCGGCTGAAGGATTCCACACCATCCCGGTGACAATAAATCACAGCAAGCTCAGAACACGCAGCTCATGCACCGAAACCTTCCTCTATGCCATGAAATACAGCACCAAAACCCAACAGGCACCGCTTGCTTTTTAGCCTGAGGTCCTTAAGAGTGATCAGCAAATCTGAGAGGCCAATTAAGGCAAATCAGCCCTTCATTAGTTCCCTGAAATGCAGCCACCACAGAGCTCAGCACAGTGTTAACCCTCAGCAAAATGTGGAGGGGGAAAATGCTGCAGCCACTGTGGACTATAGATGGAAATCATGATGCTGTACCATGCGAGTGCAAGTGTCAGAAGTCAGGAGTCCTCTGCTTGCTGGCCACGGTGTTCCAGGCTGTATTTGCAAATACAAAAAGGCTTGTTTAACAGTGTAAAACGCTTCCCACCACTTGTGCAGGCTGGCTCCTTTCCATCGGTTGAGCTCATTTTCCATCTCATTTCCAAACCGCTTTGCCGTGGTTCGCAGATCCACGGTGCCCCCAGCACAAGTTAACCCCAGCCCAGTGCCCAGCTTTGTGCATCGGGAAATCCATCTTTCCTGGCAGATAGAAGGGAAAACCCTGAGGTTAAGACTTGGCAGCAAAGTGAGGTGCCTCTCTGTTCCTTGCATCCCTTCCCTGGGTTATGGAAATGCTTTGTTTTTAAGACAGCCTTGCAAAAACGACATGAAAATTTAATCACCCCGGCACAAATCTAATCGCTGCTCTTCACCACGATTTATCCTTCCGCTAAAGGCTTCGAGCTCACCACCCGCCTACAGCAGCTCAGCTATCCCAGGGGAAAACAGCGCCTGCACCGCCCCAGCCATTCCACCGTCATTCCAGGGGCTGCTGCACTCGGATGTGCTGATCTCTGCACTGCAGAGATTGAGCAGCTCCAGTGCTATGTGGGGTGGATGGGCTTTAGGTGCAAAGAGCTTTTTACACCTCTGTGAGCACAGTGGGTGTCTGGGGGAGTGCACAGCATCCTTATGGGCCTGGAGCACCCCGGGGTGGTGGCATTTCCTTGCATTGCTGTAAGGAAAAACTTCTCCATGGAAAACACCCCTGCATGATGAGATGCCCAGTGCTGCAGGTGATGGGCTTTGCCTTGTCAAACTTCCCCCGGGCTTGTGTTCAAGGAAAGCAGTGACATCTATCACAAGAATATCCTTTGTTTAAACCAGAGTCCCTGGTTCTGTAGCAGTTTGGCAATGAATTAACGTTTTCCAGTGGAAAAGAAACTGTGAAACTCTCCTGGGAGCTTCTGATTTGCCCCTAACAATCTGTCAAGCCAGGCCAACTGCAGTCTGGCCACTCGGCGTCTCACTCTGAGCTCATGGCAAGCCTAAAGAACAGTAAATAAAGGACCAGGAGGATGATTGCTGACTCCAGGATGAGTTGGGGGTCTCTGGCTCCATCAACGTCAATGAGAAGGCCTGAGAAGGGTGGAGATGCAGGTTTGCAGGAGCTCGGTGTGATGGGTGATGGGTTCCTTTAAAACATCAAGAATACTAATGTTATTTAAAATATCAATAAGCCCCACGGTAAGGGTGGAGGTGCTGCAGTCCTTCAAAACATAAACTCCAAACCCAGCCCCACGTGTGAGTGTCTCCGCTTTAGTATAGACATCCCTGGCCACCATTGGCAATAATATCAAGCAAGAAAAGATGCTTAAAGTGACTAATAGCTGGGGCTAAAGGAGAGATTATCATTATCCAAATTGCCTGCTCCTTGGAAAGAGCTGGGCAAACTTCCAGTGATGCTCTGGATCCCATTTCCCTGGTCAGCCAGGGGATGCTGTGTGCTCCCTGAAGCAGGATGCCTCCGTGGCAGCACCAGGATGAGGGAGAAGGGCTGAGGACGCCATGGAATAGCACCCCAAGGGATACCTGCAAAGAAAGGGACACCCTGGGAGAGGCTTTCTGTACTCGTAAGAGGGTTGCAGCTCACTGCAATTCCTCAGCAGCATCTTGATTGCAATTAGGATGGAGCAAGAGCTCGAGGATGCTGTGAAGCTGAATCCCAGCTTATAAACACAGAGATAAATACTTATTTCTTGAGAAGATCCACTATTGTGTCAGTCCCCACGTCCTGACCCCCCTGATTTACAGTTAGAAAGTTTGCATTAGCTGTGCTCAGAATCATTAAGCTACAAACCATACAATAATTATGGTGCCCTGGACAAGAACGTTGATCCAAAGAGCATAAAATGATAATGACTTTCTTGGCATAATTAGACCAAACAAGATAAACAGCCCAAATAGCAACTGCAGCTTTGGTACATTTGTAGTTCCAGCTCAAACCACAGCATGGCTGCAGGATGGTGGTGCAGAGCAGTGGGAGAAGGGGCAACATGAGGGCAGGGGGTTGTGGAGCATCACCAACAAACTCACAGCACCCATTTGAGCTCACACTGGGCTTGGCATGGAGGTATCACATGGCAGCAGTCGTGTTCCTATCTCTCACATCAAGCAGAGCTATCCCATTTTCTGGCATTTCCTCAGCCACTGTGGGGACCAAATCCAAGCCACCAGTGGGGATACAGGGAGGATGCACTGCCAACACCATCCTGCATCTGTATCCCTGCTGCAGAACCACCGCATGCCCACAGGGACAGCACACCACAGCGTGCAAACCCGGATCACAACTCCCATCACACCAAGGCAGAAAGGGCTGAGGGAATTTGGGAAGAGCCACTCACATCCCAGTGCCTCTTACCAGTCCCATGCCAAGGGGCCAGTGATTGATGCCCAGGGAAGTGGCCTCAGGCACAGTCAGAAGAGCCATTCCCAAAAGCACAGCTGAAGCTCAATGCTCACTTTATCTGCCTCTTTATTTATTTATTGCTGACTGGGAAGTGCAACACAAAAGCTAATTATTTGATAAAAGCTTTGGGCAGGGTATTAATGAGCCAGGCTTCCAAGCACATTTTTGAACGTCTTTCCTGTCTCTGGCTGCAGAGCAGAGGTTGCTGCATTGAAGCAGGTTTATAGGGCACAGGGCCCCTTTCCATGGCTCACCTTACTATGGCACAGGGTTGCAGTGCACAGGGACAGGCGTGCTGTGCTTGTGTCCATATGGGGCTGGGGAAGTCCTTGGGACAAACCCACTTTCCATCTGCTCTGGGCAATGAAACCACTCAAAGGCTTTAAAAGCAGGACGTTGGCTGGCAATTCTGTAATCACAGGGTAATGGAGACTGTCTCTGGGCAAGTGAGAGATTAGGAAGATAAATGATGTCTGTAAAGGACATTTTAGCCCAAAGCCACCTTAAATAAATGCAAAAGGGAGACTTGGGGCTGGTGGGGTGTCAGATCTGCAGGTGATGGGGCCATCCAAGGACAGGGCTTGGCCATTGGGGTTTCATAGGGGACACTGGCCATTGCTCCTGGGTTGCTGGAGGGGTTTGAACAGTTTCCATCCCCACAGCCCAGTGAGCCAAAAATCCCCGGAATCCCAATTGGTTGAGTAATTTGAATTTTCTGTTAATTTGGAAAATTGTGTTAAATTTCAGCATATCTTTAAACAATGATTTCCAAAAAGGGGAACTACTGCACCCACACTGAATTCCAGCCATTTCCACATTGTATAGGTCTGGAAAAGCAAACTTCACATTTGTCCCAGCAGTTAAATCACCACGAACACTAAAACCAATACGGGCACATGTGCGCTCCCTCCTTTCCA
Organism: Loriculus beryllinus; assembly: GCA_039877255.1. Lineage (NCBI taxonomy): Eukaryota > Metazoa > Chordata > Aves > Psittaciformes > Psittacidae > Loriculus > Loriculus beryllinus. Next base: position 23,344 of record JBCJKH010049124.1, read on the forward strand.
TGCTTATAAAACTCCCCATAGGGACACCCACCCAACGACTTCCATAGGCCATCACTTCACTTGGTTTCCAGTAAAACCTCAGGGGTTCAAGGATGTGCCGCATCAAAGAGCAGCGGCAATGGAGGGGGTGAGCAATGTGAGAAGCCGGTTCCAGATCCTGTGTGAGCAGAATGAATTGCTCTTTAAAAAGCAAAAACAATCAATTCAAGAACTTTTCCTTTCTTCCCCCTTATTTTAAACAAGGATGGTTTTGTTGTGTGTAGTCTCAAAAGGAGATTTATCAGACACCGCTGTGACTAAGGCAAGATGTAATTAGAAGGGGGGAGGAACATTCATCATTTGCCAGGATGAATTAGGTATTTCGACTTCTCTACACAGAGGGTGAATTTCTTTCCAATTTCTCTCACATCCCCAATATTGTTAAGTTCAGCTGGAAAACACTCGAGACAAATTGACTCATCTAAGCCCATCCCTTTATAATTGTTACACGTTTTAAATTGGCTTAGTTAAATGAACACCTCACATGGTGCTTGACAGGCTCCCTTGTCTGGATGCAGTATTAAAAATACCAAAACCAACACGAGAGCTAGGGCAGAGCTGGGGGATATTGCTTTTCTGAGCACTGCATATTGCCTTAGCTGGAATGAAGTGTATATATCCAACCTTAAAGGCGGTTTCAGACATAGATGAAGTTATTATTCCTTTCCTATTAATAGTAACGCATTTACTCTCTCTTTCTACTTACCAAGTCTATCAGCTCACGCTCTAAACGATTGGACCATCAGCCATGGATACATGCACAGAAACATCCCCATAATACATGTTAACCATGCAAGCGTGCACAGAGTGCGATGCCTTGACACAGAGCACCTTTGCAGTCGTTTGCATGGAATATGGGCATCTTCACGCACAGCAGTCAGAGCCTCAAGCTGCCTCATCCTGCCCAGTTTTCAATGCATCCAGCAAATGAAGGCTGGGGCAGCCAGGGCAGTGCTGGGGATGCCCAGCATCTCCCCAGAGCCTGGCAAATTCCTTCTCCCAGCTTGTTTCCCTGGTGTTGGTGTGCACGTGAGATGCTCCTCGGGTCTCATCTAAAAGCTACTGAAGAGATTCAGAGAAAAGGGAAGAATGTGGGTCTGTGCTTTGCCAGCGTGATCTCAGACCACGTTTGGAAGACTCAAGGGCTTTGCAAAAACCCGAAGCCAGGCAAAATAACTGCTGATACAGAAACATTTGAGCAGCTCAGGCACGCATTAGATAAGGGATCTTGTTTCTTCTCACCCTCCCCTTGGCTTGCATGCTTCCTTTCCACATTGTTTTATCATGAACAGAAAATAACAGGAGACAGAAAGGGAGAGCCTGCCAACTGCGTGATTTATGTTGACTTTAGAGCTGAAAGCCCTGATAAAGCATCCAAAGCCTTGGATGACTACAAGCAGGGATTGCAGCAAAGCTGGGTACCAATCCGCCCTCTCTGGTAGGGGAGGGAAGGAATGAAGGCAGAAACACCCTGGTTTTGTGCAGATGCCGGCCAGAAACATAGCAATGTGACTCTGGGTTGGGTTCTCCTAACCTCAGGGTCCCTTCCTGCCCCTACACCCCTGTTTGCTTGAGCCCCTGATCCAACCCACCCATCCCTTGGGAAGGACACAGCAAAATGACTGCTCCAAAACCAGGAAAAGCGGATAAAGCACCACACAGCCGGGCCACGAGGCTGCAGCCTGATGCTTGCAATAAATATCACTTGGCTGCTCAACATCTTGCTCTAAAATCCTCCAAGATGGGATGGAGACCACGTGCCTACAGCAGGATAGAGGGATGCATCCCTGCAGGGATCCGTCTTTGGCGGGATGGAGGTTTTGTAACCTCACAGCCCAGTTTCCTGCAGAGTTGCACAAATAATGGTGTTGGCAAAACTTGTCACAGGACCAGGATGGAAATAAACGGGTTACCAGAGCCTGATGTGCATTTACCCACTGCTCTCCCAGCAGCAAGGTTTCTCCCTTATTTAAAGAGCGTCTCCAAGGGCCTTACCCTTACTCACTTAATAAAGCAGCATGTCAACACCAGTTCTGCATCACAAAATGAAGGACACTCAGCGATCCCCCCATGGGACAATTAAATAAAGAGATGAGAAAACAAAGAATCAGCTCCACATGAGCAAAGGGCTCTCATCGCATGCGGCACCGCGGGGAGCAGCGTTTACCCCATCCACACCGTGGCACGCTGCTTGCCCAACAAAAGGGACAATATTTGCACTTGGAGAGTAAAGCTGTCCTGAGACACGTTCAGCGTCAGGAAATATGGTGCTCATATCCCCTTTGCACAGGGGAAGGGGAAGGAATGCCTCCTCTAAAGTGCCTCAAAATGAATGTAATTTAGAATGGATTTCACATTCGCGTTTGATGAATTAAAACCAGTGTGGTTTAACAACTATGTAATGGGTTATATATATGATCTGTTAAACAGGTGTTTGAGGTTTAGCAATTATCTAATAAGAGACTTATACATATTACAGTAGATAAACTTCAATAAATATGTTCTTAATCAACCAGAGAGCACTCAACATACAATTACCATCCCTGCCACATCTTGTTGAAACAAGCAGCTGATTCAGTGCACGACGGGATTTTATGTGCTGCTTAAAAAGATCCCCATGTCTCTTGTTTGCACTGCCAGGGTGGGGGGTTCTGCTGGAGGGGGGAGGTTCTCTGGGCTTTCCATCTCAGAGCTGGGTAGGAATCTCAGCCCTTGATATCCCCCATGGGATATCCGTGATAGGGTCCACGTGAGCAGCACTAGGTCACCCCTCCTCTCCCCACCTGGCTATCCACCTGCACTCATTGAATAAGAGGGATGGAAAGGGATGTTTCATCCCAACAGATGCATTTACATTAGGAGGCATCAGAAGTGGAGCAATAGGCTTAACACACACCACAATGCCTCGGGATTTTCCCAACGGCTGCCATGCCTGTGATCCGTGCTGTGCTTGTGCCTCCTTGGTCACAGTGCAGAAACCCAGCCCTGTAGCAAGGTTAACACTGGCTAATTTGCCATGTTCCTAGCTTGGGTGTTAAATCTAATTACCATGTTAGTGCTGGATTTCCCAGCCATAAACCAGCAGGGGAATCCCTATGAACCACCAGAGACAAAGGCTGTTGCTCCCATCCCAGTGCCCGGAAAGCCAGGTTTCCCCCCAGACCAGAGCACAGGCTGACAATAGTGCCGCTTCCTTGACCTCCCACAGCCAGGAAAATAAACACGGGCTGTTGTATTGGATGGGAAAGTACCCAGAAAGCATCATGGGATAAACAGAGCTCCTTTTGCTTTGTGCAAAAAGTTCACAGTGGGTTTGAACCATTGCAGGAACAGAGCAAAATTCAACCCAAGAGGATGGCAAACTTTGTACTTCTAATCACAAGGATATATGCGCAAAGAGGCTTTTGAGCATCCCAATGGAGGAGCAGTGCGTGTTCCTGCATAGCTACCACAGGCCCTCTCTTTTCTATTCCCTAACACCCATAAAAAGCCATGAAACCATCAAGTAGCCTAAAGGGGCTCCTCTGGGTGCTGCAAACACCCACAGCAACATCAAGCCGATCTGTAAAATCACATCCACCACACCATGTCCTGGCCAGGACCTTCACCAGGGCCTCATTTCCCCAGGTAAGCATCCCCTGTGCAGAATGATCACCCTCCCCTCAACAACACCAGCAGATTTACTCCCTGCAGCCCTTGCTGCTGAAATCAAGGAGTTTGAGCTGTGCATGGGCTGCAGGACCCCTTCTCCCCCCTCATCCAAGGTGTAGGACCCCAGGAACATGATGCTGCTGGCAACAGGCATGCGGAGGCAGGGAAGGCAGTGATCTCTCTTCCCAGGGAATTTTTCTCTCCCTCCCCTTGACTGCACAAGATGAGCACATTTTTATATATAGCATTAGTGCTGTCTAATAGCCAGCTCGATCTGGCTTGGAAATCTGAGTCGCTCTCATTGCTTTCACAGCAGCTAAATGCACAGATACCAACGTGCCCGGGGGACACGCAGCTCCTCGGGCACAGCCTGCCCCAGCTTAATGATTGCTGCCAACACTCCGTGGCTGTGGAGCACTCCCTTGCTGTGCACAAGTCAGGGGAGCTTTATGTTCTTCTGCTGGTCCTTTTATTCCAACATTACCAGGGCGATTTCGTCGATGGCTGTATTGCTGGCTATTTAATTATTCCCTTTTAATCCCTTCAAGCAGATGAGACATAAAAGCCAAGGCCATTAGTGACTCCAGAGCGATGTGCTGGGGCATTAGCCTGGCAGGCAAAGCAAATCCCAGCCTGGATTGTGCCTCCCACTACCATCTCCATGTTGGACAACTGTGCGGGAAAGGGCATGCCGGAGGGAGAAGCGCTTAAAATAGAGATTGCAAAGGGGTAAAAACAAGGGGGAAGGTGCCCCAACACCTATTTCTATACACTGGGGGCCCTCCAGCCCATGACCACAGGCACCCATTGCATAAAGCAGACAAGGGCTGAGCACCATCTGTGTGTTTTAATGCTGAGCCCATTTTCACATCACCCAAACCCCTCCAGTTCCACAGTCCCAAAAGGCTGGTACCCCATCACCTCCTGGGGATGCCTGCCACTGAGTTTCAGCTGATGGGCTCAGGTGGAGGGAAACCAAAAGATACTTGCTTCTTTTTTTAGACCAGAACAGAGAAGTTGTACAATTTCAGCTTATAAATAATTGAAGGGCTAATGTGGTCTCAAACTGAGCACTTATTAAATGGAAACGTCCCTGTTGACAGATGAATTCCTGTAAATTTTCTTTGGTTGCGCTCAGATGCCCATTTTCTGCTTTGAAGCAGATGAGGTCACCCTGGCTGGACAGCACACGCTGTGCCTGGCAGGGATTTGGGCCTTTGGAAAGGCAGAAAAAGACCATAACAATAATAGTAGTAATAAAGGACTGAGGTTTTAAAGGCTGCAGGAGAGCACACACAGGAGCTCAGCACACACCTTTGCTTCCCTTCTTCTCCAAAGACCCAAAGAGGGACCCCTGGGATATTTCAGGCAGCTGGGGACATCCCAGGCAAAGCCCCTGGGATTGGATGGAGAGGAAGGGATAGGGGGAGGAGAGGAGGTTATGTGCTAGGAGCCATCCCATCCCATCCCATCCCATCCCATCCCATCCCATCCCATCCCA
>JBCJKH010049125.1:0-15239 GCA_039877255.1 Loriculus beryllinus
CTGTTTGAAGATACACTTCCCCAGCTTTCCACATAGAGTGACAGCTTGTGCAATACTGACTTAGAAGCCAGCTACCACTTCTTGCTTTCCTGACCATGCATCTTTGTTGAACTGAAAATAGAAGTCTGTACCTTGCTTACAGCTTCCATAAAGTTTCAATGCAAGCTAGTTCTCGGAACGGACTTCTGTAATGTTCTGAATCTCACTAAAGGGAGGTAAAGTCAATCATTATGAAAAGTGGAAGAAAACACGATAGCTATAGAAAATACTTGAAATGGCTTATGAAACCTCCTCGCTCTCCTCTCTGTATTTTAGAGAATAGCTATCACAAACAACTTTGAGAAACATTACCGCTATTTCACAACATTTATGGTAATGTGTTTGCTAGAGTTGCAAACCCCTGGCAAAACAAAGATCTGACGGAAAATGCTAAATCAGAGTCTGAAACATTTCATTCAAATCAATGGCAGGAGGGATTTTCTCCAAAGCACCAGATCCTGAAAAACTGCAGGTCCATGACCCAGGGACAGACATATTCTTGCATGTAACCCTGCAGATACAAAACTCCACATTTGGTCATTGCACCTGACAGCCTTATTTTCACTGCTGCTAGCAACAATGATTTTGGCAAGCACAGTAATTTCACTGAGCAGTTGCAGTATCCAGGGCTCCTTTGGGTCACCAGAAAAATCAACACCACACACCCACACTTTATTGTTTCATCCTGATTTGGATGCACACCATATAAAAGGGAAAGAACCAGGGAATGGTGGTAGTGGCAGTTTTCCAGGCACCCAGAGGAATTTGGTTTCCAGCCAGCTCCAAAACCCATCTCTTGGCAAAAGAGTCCTGTGTAACAAGTGCTGATCCTCAAATACAGCAGTTGGCAGTGCTGCTGAATGTGTCCTCAGGACACACAGTGCTGGACCTGTATGCATTGTGTAGCTTGGAATCTACATCTAGAGGTACCTGCTCTATTTAACACTTCTTTCTGCTCTTCAGAAATATGCCAGTGTTATGTCAAAGTGCTGTGAGCAAAAGCAGCCCTCTGCTTCTTTGTTCTGGACTTTCCAAACCACTTCCAGTCCCTCAGTCAATACCAGCTTGTTTCTGTCGTTCTCTTGCCATCTCAATATCCTATTTTAACCCAGTCCCTTGAGAGAGGTGTGCTGTCAAACTACTTTTCTATCAGATGGAGAAAAATGTACATGGGTTCTAGTAGGCACTGCTGCTAATTTCCCAAATTAAAAGTACAGCATAAGGAAGTAAGAAAGCAACTGAATCTTTTAATATCTGCATCCTTTTTAACACTTACTGGGGATAATGCCTTCTCTTGCTACAGACCATACTGTGGGAAACCATAATTAAAATGAGAAAACAAAACCAGAATTAAATGTGTGACACCTTGTTAAAGAAAGGGGAAAAACTGAGGAAGGCAAACAGCAGAGGGAGAAACATACAAACAAACAATGGTTACTTGAGCTACTCAGAGACACAGGTTTCCAAAACCTCCTTCCTTCTCCTTCCCCTGTGCTTACCTACAGATTTCATTAGCAGATTGAGGAACAGAGTGGTGTTAAGTGCTAATTTTATTATAACATCCTATGCCATTTACCTGATGTGACATTAGAGGTGTTTGAATATTCATGATTTCTTTGCTTCATGATACGTTTGACTTCTAATTGTGTGCAAAGCTTTAAGGGTTTGCAGTCTTAAGAACTATTGGTTGAAAGCAGAGACCCCCTGGCAGCACTTTTTTCAGAGAGCAATTAACTCTATCTCCTACAAAGAAAGACATCTTTAACATGTACTTCTGAAGTTTCAAAAGGTGAAGGAGTGGTAATGCACCTGCTTTGTCAAACGCCTCCTTTAAGTTCACCTTTCCTCCTGCTTCATCCCCTGCTTTTCTCGCAACACAGAAAACCTGGATAGTAAATGCATCTATAGCATTACAGGAATGTTTGTATTGCAACTGCTCCCTTTTTATAAATCCACTGAAATCCAAACATAATAGATAAAATCATTTAGATTCCAGCAAGCTTTTTGACAAACTTCTCCATCAGAGGCTCTTACAAAAACGTGTCTGCCTCGGGATAATAAGGAAAGTTGCTTATACATTAATAACTGCTCAAGAAATAAGAAATGAATGCTATGTGCAATAAAATCCCTCAAGTGTAGCTTTGTCACTATTTAATTACTAAAACCTGTGCTGGAAGAGGAGTAGGTAAATTAATCAGCTCCTTATTGGAGAGAGCTAGACAAGATCTGAGATCCCTTTGATCATAACTGACAACAGGGTTTCCTTTTCAGTGTGTGAAAAAGAGCACAAAGAAGTGTTTTTTTGAGGCAAGGGTGTGGGGTATGTTGGGTTTTGAGGGTGGTTTTTCCATTATTTTATGTACTGTTTGATTTATTTTTTTCTATGGAATTTCTGAGGCAACAAAACCTCCTCAGGTTGACCTGCATTAGCAAATCTTTTCTCGTATGGCTTTGAAACAAGACCCCTTTTACCTTGGAATCTATGAAAGTGTTATTGTCAAAAACTGAAACTCAGATCCTGTATTTACCTGTTCAGGGTGACAAAGCTCACTGCTCTGGCTGGGTTTCCAGACACTGTGTTCATCAATGCAGCCTTAACCCAGTTCTTATAATTAATCACTGATAGTTGATTTTCGTTGATTAAGTTTCATTCCCTGGCCTGTAACCCCAAGAAGAAAGTGCTGGGATTGCTTTGTTCAGTTTGCAGTGAGTACAAGACAGTCTCCATCTAAGTAATACGTAACTAGTAACACCTAAATGACCTTTGTGCCTTCATTCCCCGAACTTCATGGCATTTTGGAATAATGATCTCTAAATCAAATCTTTCCTCATAAAAAAATTTCAGCTGCATGAACACAGATCAAGAGAGGCAAGAAGCTGTGATATATGGATGTGCTACTGTGATTCAGCAGCCACAGCTGGTCACATTGAGCCACTGCCTCCCTCTAAGATAACACCTTTGTCAAGAGTTGATTTGCAGCAGTACTCCAGTCCTCAGACACATGAGCAACTGATATTCTCCATCACCTTAGCTTGGGTTGAACTAACAGTTAACATTGAGGATCATTCAATGATTTCTTCTCTGATCACTGGCCGGCAGCCATCCTGTGGGATATCAGAGCCAAATGCATACTTCAGATATTGGTTATAAAAATCCTCAAACAATACAGAATTCTTTGAGGTATAATTTTTTAAGGTGTAAGGATCTCAGAGGGTTCTTTCCCCAAAATAATTTTTAATTGGCCTGTTAGAGGTATACCTAATTTCATCCCCTCAATCAGATTGCTGCCTCTCCCCCATGCTTTATACTGAATACAGCTGGCTAAGAAATGTGGTGCAGAATGAGCTACCATATTTCAAATAAAGCTTTGGGAAAGCATATCTAATTTTCTCTTAATCTGTTGCAGTTGGTCAGCATGCAGATTTTTAATAGGGTTTTTTTTTTAAGATCTGAAGGTGAGTTACCTAGTTATTAAAAGCATTTTTATATCCTAAAATCCTTCAGAGCCCTTATACCCACACAGCCCTAAGGCAAGCTCAGTCAAGTTCACAGCCTTCTGATGTCCAGCAACAGCTCTATAAATCTGCAAGACTCCAGCACCTCATGGTATCTCTTATAGTTTGTATAGCCCTAAGGCAGTCCTTTCCATCACAGCATAGCCAGAAGGCAAAAGGCAAGTAGGAGCAGGCCATGTAATAGAGGAAGACTTCACCACAGTCGGAAAGCTAGGCACGGGAGATGGGAGCAGGGAGCAAAGAGTGAGTGCACCTGCCACTATGGAGTTCACAGGTGCTCTCAGTATCCTGGTGAGCAGAGATACAGTCTGTGATACAGTCTGTCTGATTCTTATTTGGACATGGTTGCCATTCTCACTTCCTACCTGCAAGAAAGGAAGAGCTCACTCACCTTCTCACTATAACCAGATTAATAACTGTAAAATGAAAGGATGCAGTTCAGCTCAAAATGTCACAACAATTAGGAACATGGATGTGAACTTAGAATTTGAAGCTATTACCGTTAGCCTGACACACAGAACTCATGAGGGAAAACACACATAAGAAAAACCTGAAATGCCATGTACAATTATAAACACCATCGCAGCACAGAGCAAAGGATTCTTCCTGCCCCTCCCCAGTGGCAGTAAGCTCACTCACATAATGCCACAGTTTTCAAGAGCTCCTGCTTTAAGAAAGTTGCAAGAGATGACAGCTGAGTACAAGGAAGGAAAAGGTGCTAAAATGGAGTATGCTGACAAATTCAGGCTCCTTTCTGCTCCTTGCGCAGTACTAGGAGTTCTGGGCACAGACACAGAGGGGACCGCAAGCACACAAGTATCAAAATTAGCTAAAACTCAGTATTCCTGATAACTGCTGAATTAGTGCAAACCACTCTCCAAACTTTTTGTTATTTCCTGTCAAATTAAAACCAAAGCTGGAAAATCAATCACATGAGAACACGTTACTTTTTCTGCTAAGAGCTTCATCTTCAGCGGTGGATTAATGGTCTGCTGAAGACATTAGTAGATAAAAATAGAACGTCTAGAATTGGGAAAAGAGGCATTTTATAGAGAGAAATTTATATTTAAGTCTATAATTTATATAAGTATATTAAGTCTATAATTTATATAAGTAATTTATATAAATATATAATTTATTTACAGAGAGAAAAGGGCATTTTATAGAGAGAAAATGCATTTATAGAGAGAAAAGAAGATTGGATTTTCTCCACAAGGTAGAACTATCTTGATCACTGAGATCATGGCATCACTGCACTGGTACCAAAGCAGCATGAAGATTTACAGTATGTTCACATTAAGAAATGAATAAAATCACTGGATTTATTTTACAACATTAAGAGCTTCCAGTTAGTGCTGTTATAGGAATTTTCTGAGTAACATATACAAATACACCATATGATTTAGATTGCTTTCAGTAATGATGGGAAGCAGGAAAGGAAACTTATTATGATAGAGAAGTAATCTGCTTTCACTCTGGCATGTGTGCTTTATCTGCATTCAGCCTCAGTGCTACACTTGGACTAGCCATCATTAAGTTTCATAACTTACTTTCTGTCTACCTTCATTACTCTTTGTGACAGAAGATGTACTTACACACAGTGTAAAATCTTCTGTCACAAGTATTTTTCTCATCACTAGTAGGAGCAATGGCAGCTTGAAAAGGAAGTACCACCAATTCCACCAGGCTTCCAGACAGCAGCAGGAAATGTAGTGAACACAAAAATAATCCACCAGCAATTCAAACGTGACAATATAAACACAGATGACAAACATGCTTCTAAGGTATACAAATTTCAGTGTGCCATATACTTGAGCAATAAGCAGACTTGGGAAAACAAAGAGCCATTAGTACTGCTCTGCAAAGGCAGATTTAAAAGGGGGGTGAGGAGAAAGCAGGTGGCTCAGGAGGGAAATCCAGGACAGTACAAGGAGAGAAGGTAGGTCAGACTTAACCTTTGATACCTTTTCAGCATATAAAATAAAGCAGCAGTTCATGTCACTTCAGAGGAAGCAAATACCAGAATACAACCTCACAGACACATTGATGGGTTGACATGAAAAGAAGATAAATCCATCAACTGATAAGGTTTGTCTGACATTGAGACTGGGGAGCTGTGTCTGATGGCTCTGGCCTAACTGGCTGATGGAAATTTTATGAACTTGGACAGCAGAGGTTTTGACTTTGTGGGTGAAATTGTGCAACAGAAACAGTTTCATTTGATACAATTCATTGGAGTATTGATTTTCAGGGCTGATGATTTATTAACGTAACATTCAGTGCAGTTGGATCTCCCAGTAATGATGATGCTGTTACTGGCACTGAAAATAAATCACTGTAAGTCCTTAAGAGAACAGGAGTGCTTAGCTAACAAATTGGATGTCCTGGGTTTGCAGGAGCTTGGGAAATCCCACTAAGTGATACAGTGACCTTTATTTCCTGTGGAAGTGTTCTCCCTTCTGACAACACTGGACAAAAGACCTAAATAGCTAACTGAACATGCAACGTGCATTACACATCTAATTTGACTTCTTCACTACAAAAGCAATGCTATATGAAAATTAGGCACTGATCTAGAAAAACGAACTGCTAACTATTGATGCAAATGCTTACTTGTGTGTGGAATACTCAAAATTCTAACCATAAACAACACAAGCTAAGTTAGCAGGGACAAATGAATCTAAACAGACGACACTTTACAAATATTGCTGTGTGCTTGGTGATATTTTTAGGCTAAAACCTTCTGTATCAAATACCTTAATATGCTAGGTGGACTCAGAAGATTCTGGCATTGCCTCTGCAGAGGTAAAAAGCCATTTGGAGTGTACAAACACAGAAGGAAATATCAGCAAAACAAATATTCTCTTCGTGTCCAGTCCCAACAAGAATGACAGAAAGAAACTTGCAAGAATCAAACTAATCCTGCATTAACTATGATTGTAAATTAAGTGGCAGATAAAACCCCATCTTTTTCCTATACAAATGGAGCCCTTCAGATTTAACGCAGTTCTCACTGAACAGAATATACCAAGCACTGTGCTTTATGTACTGACAAAGTATAAAAAGGTCTAAATTTAAAGACTTGACATGGAAATAAATGCCTCTTGGTCCGGTCACTTGCTGGACCTTCAGATCCGTTCAAGTCAGAACGGAGCCCTGCTATAGCAACTGTATAAGATACCTCATTTCAGTGTGGTGTTGAGACTTGGATTCTGTTCCATCTTTCCTATAACCTTATTCTCACAGATGGACTTTCTATAGGCCAGTTAAAAAAAAGCCCAGAGGACACAGAAAATGGGTGTAGGTCCCACTGCTCCTTAGTCATCTCTTTTGTATCTCCATGGCAGACGCTTCACAGAGCATCTACCACTGAAGTGCAGACAACTTCACGGATCTGGAGGATTTCCTTCACTAGCACTTTTTTGTTAACAGCAATTTTCTACACATACCTTTTTAATTAAGGCTGCGTTTGGAGGTAGGCAGCTCTTTGTTTTCTTCGCATAGGGAAATAAATGCAACCAAGTTCATCAAGATTCTACACACCATGGAAATAATAATGCTGCTCATCTGCCTGCTGCTGTATTACCACTCCATAATCACTTTTAGACTGCCTGAGACATTATCTCAAAACAAAATGTAGACCATCCTCTATGGTAAACAAAGATACACTAATGCTCAGTAGTAGTGCACATTACAAAGCTGCATTTCTACAAGCTAAATTACAGGAAGCTAATAATTTCACAAGGGGATCGTACCTTTTTTTTTTGCTAAAGCAAACCAGTTGGTTTTGCTTCCTAACTTCAGGTTGGGCTTTTTTCTTTTTTCATGTGAGAAAATAACCTTGGTAAGCGTAATTCACTACAAGTCATCTGCCTATTTCAATTGTAGCCCAGGTACTAGTAAATAAAGGTCCCTCAAAAATTGTGTCTGCAGTTAGGCAAAACTGTAAATGAACTGCAAACCTGAGAACTACTTTGTCACATTTAGTCACAGCCTTGACAAAAGGTGTAAAGAATCATCTTCCCTGAAGAACCCAGATGGGAGTTGTACTCAAGAGGCAATCAATTACCTAAAGCTCATTAAAAGATTCACCACACTCTCTGCGCCAGTGTCAGACCAGCTATTGCAGTACAGAGGAAGAGGTAGGCAGCCCTTCCAGCAGCCCTTCCCAATATGCAAGAGATACATTCTCTCTCCAGTGAGTCAGAGACAGATGTTGCAAGATGTTAAGCAAACCTGTTTAAGAATATGGGTAAAGTCCAACTTCTGAAAAACACAGCTCAGAATGAAGCAGATGTAAAAACATAGTAAGTGGCAACAAATCTCCCCATTTCTTTCTATGCTTATTCAGGATGGATCCTCTGTCAGAATGGCACTCACACAATCCCCCTGGATTCTTCAGTTAATAGGAAGAAACATGAAGTGAGATATCTACACCTGCAGAAAACCCACTGAGTCAGAAGTCATTGGCTGTTTGGAAATGGGAAGGTTTTGCTGACTATGCAGAGCTAGATCTCTAAACGTGATTCTTTATAACTTCTGTATAATGCAGAGATCTCAGGGCTAAAAATCTGCGCTTGCCTGAATATAATGTATTAGACTCTCAAACTCACAATGAAAATGCCAAATTGGCTTTAAACAAAAGGAAGAACCAGCAGAGATACCAGACATGTAAATGAAGCATGTTTAAATGTAAAAAACTGTCTGTGAATCACCTTTATCTTAAACCCTGGTATCTCTGACATGAGCTTTGCAGCAGCATACTATGGATCTTCACTGTTCAAGGTTGGGAACAGCAGTGGCCACCTCCTCTTCCTGGCGAAGGAAACGTGGAGCAAGAACTGGAGAGGGGTGGACTGTGCAAATGCTGCCTCAGCAGCAAGGGTGGAAGGGGAAGGGAGCAAATTAAAACGGTAAGTCCGTGTCTGCTCCAACTGTAGCCCAGCTCCGAGAATTTTACTTCCCTGCCTCTTCAAACAAGTGCACAGAACGTGCATTACACTGAAACCTGAGTGCCTGTGATGCCTACAGATAGGTTACTACGTGATGTTGGTGGGATCAGCAGAGTTCTTGAGCAGAGAAGCAGAGAGAGAGGAAGTAATCTCTGTTATTCTCACCATTTTTCATTACCTACCAAAGGACTGTTTTGCCAGTGATTTCTAGTTATACCCAGATTAGACACCTTCAGCTGCTTGTATGCTTGCCAACATATCAATATGTGAGCATTCATGTAGATGAAAAAATGTAGATTGAAAACCTGACTTGATTTACCTTTGACTGTTCAAGTTAAGTAACACTTATTCAGATGTGTTTGCACAGTAAACTCAGGGGAGTTCAATTTACTTCTCTTCTTCTCCAGATATGGCAACTCTGTCATACACTGTTAATCTCCTTCACATCTGTCTGCTCGCCTGGACTTATTGTCTGAGCTCTTTTGTCACCAGTACATGAATGCCAGGCAGCCACTTTCCTCTGGAAGTGACAAAGTTGTAAATCTGAGGTAAGTCTGTTTATCAGAGATGAGTTCAAAGACATGTAGGATTTGTCCTAGTCAATCTGCTTCAAGCCCCACGCATATGGGAGGCTGTAGAAGGATTCTCTGCAGAGGGTTTGGATCAGGCTCCATGAGTGAAAGCTCTCAGAAGCAGTAATGCAAGGCCCCAAAACCACATCGGTATTAGTATTTGCATCGTACCTGTAAAGTTAAATTAGTGAACCTGTAGCTGCTTTCCCTATGCCTGCTTCATGAGCATAGTGCCTAACTTAGGTGGTCTCAGTCATTCCCTAGCTGTCTCTTGTTCGATCTGTGAAACAGAAAACTTAGGGAGATGTGTTAAACTAGCCAGTTTATTTAGGTACTTCAACCTGCATATGTGCTGGGAGGAAGCAGAGACAGAACAGCTGACCCAAACTAGCCAAAGGAATATTCCATACTACAGAGCATCATGCTCAGTATGTAAACTGGGGTGAACTGTCCAGGAGGTTGCAATGGCTGCTCAGGGATGGGATGGGCACCAATCAGCAGGTGGTGAGCAACTGTATTGTGCATCATTTGGTTCATTAGGGTTTATTAATACTTTATTTCAATTATTAAACTATTCTTAACTCATGGAGTTTACCTTTTTTTCCAGTCCTCCTCCCCATCCCACAGGGGAGCAGGGAAGGAGTGTGTGAGAGTGAGCAACTATGTAATACTTAGTTTCTGGTTGGGGTTGAACCACACCACCACTTATTCCTACAGGTTTATTACCTCCATATGCAATACACCTCTTCATAGCAAGGTATATACTTCCACTGATATTTTAAATGGGGTCATTCACTTGAAGCTAGGAAGGTCCTCTTGTATCTGAGTGTATGAAAGCCTTTATGACCCTAAATCTGATGCAGCTCTGAATTTGTCTTGATAGGTGCTTGACTGAAACTGCTGTTAGACTAAAGGGTGATCTATAATTACGAAGGAGTCCTCCTAAGAACTGGGGGAGATCATCAGTTCTTCCCTTACCACAAGCATCGTTGCAATCAGCAGGAATTACAGTGAAAGAGCAGAGCGAGGCAGAAAAGCATAAACAGATTAAAAGCAGAAGTGATTATTTTAGTAATTAAACATTTCTTAACTGAAATTACATGAAATGCAAAAGCAGCATGAAAGGTCAGGAGAGATTTTTGAAAGAGTGCTCCAGAGGAAGGGAAGGGGAAAAAAAAGCAATTAAAAACACAAAGACAGAAGGTTATGATGCATAAAAGATTATTCCAAACAAGTGGCTGCCAGCAATAAACTGCATTGTTTTGAATGTTTAATTAATAAAATAATCTTTTTCATTAACCATTGCCACCGAGGAAGATGGATTGGAAAAAGCATGCCGAAAACAAAACAGACACATTACTTGCTTGCTCGTATTTACATAAATGTACAAATCTGCAAAGCAAAACTAAGCGCATACCACTAGAATATGGGAGTAGAGGGACCTTCTGAGACAGGCCAGTAGGTTGCCTGATTGAGTCTCAGCTTGAACTTTGAGAGCACACGTTATAAGGGCAGCCAGGAGCTTTGATTTCACTACTTTGACTGCAAACCCATTCCTGAATGCTACTTGTTTCCCATTGCAGAGCACGGCCTTCAGTCATTTTGGAGGTGCTTTCAAGAGACGCGAGTTCTTTAGCTCAAGTTTTAAATCTGACCCGTATGACACCACAGTTAAACAAGCCATATGCACTAATTGCCTGCTGAGCAAAGTCTCTAAGATGTACTGATCAACCGCTATGATTGCAATTGTTTTCCTCTCCTCAGAATTGCCCAGTCACCTTGACAGAAGGCACTATGTCTTCCCCTGCCCTTTTAACTGCTCAAAATGGCTTCATAGATATCCAGCTCTTGTAGTAAGATCTTGACCATTTGGTCAAGACTGCTTTCCTGGCACTGACTACATCAAAGCATGGGAAGGAGGAGCCAAGGTAGCAATAGCAAAATACTGTTCCTCTTCAATCAGATGCTAGTAGATATCAACCTGATATGACCAGCAGCAGCCTCTTCCAGCAGTTAAAATCCTGTATTTTCCCATTAGCTTGATCTCAGATGTGGACAGACCATGTCCAATGAACACAGAACTCAGTAAGAGTCAGCCATTACATATAAAAGGGCCTCCTAGTTCCACGCAAGCAGTAGTTTTTCCAAAACTTAACGCAACTTATCCATAGTTTGTCAGACTTTTACAGGGATCTACCTGATCCAAAGACATTTATTCCAAGATCTCATAGCTCTTCTCCAACTCACAGATACACAGAAATTTTTAAAAGCCAGCAAAATTTGCCAACCAAATTGTTTGGATGGGTTACAGGATGCACTTCTTTCTTTACTTTGTTGTAATACTGGTAGAGAAGGTACCTGAGGCAATATCACCCTAAAAAAGGGGAAGGGGAAGGAGAAAAACCAAGAACTCCACTTATCCCAGCACTTAAAACTACCGAAAGTCTTAAGCAACCACAATCAGGTCATAATGACTCATGTGGACCATACCCTTTTTTGTACATACCTAACAGATAGTCACCTGCCATGCATCAGAGAGGATAAACAAACCCTTTGCAAGAGTAGGGATTGAAGGAGTTTGTTACTCTCTTTTAAGAGGAAAAATGTGAGCAGGTGGCCTCTGAAGGCAAAAGGAATTGAATAAAGGACCCATATGTAGACATTTAACCTCTTTCTTTGTGTTCTCTGCTTAATGTGTGTTTTGCTATGCTTGCACACTCCCTTTCTGCCTTCAGCATTAGTCCACAAGGAAAGCTGAGCCCCTGCTCAGAACTCTGACATGATCCGTAATTAAAGCCAAGCCTTGATCAAATGCAGTTTTTAAACTCTCAGCTTGCTATTCTATGCAAGATAGTGACTTTGTCACACCACATGAATCAAAAGCCCAACTGGATGCTGTTGTAAATAAAAGCGCTTTAAACAGCAACAACAATAAGGAAGAATGAAACTTTGATCAGGCTACAGTTAATTGATTAAAACGTCCATTTCATTGTTCTTTCATGTCTGAACTTCAGTAAGCAACATGAGAGAGCAGAACCCAGCATGCAGTAGCAGGAAGGAGGCCACAAAGGAAAGCCTGGCAAGTAAACAAAGATTAAAAAGAGAGGAAAAAAACAGATTATACGGAATAAATACAGAAACCTACTGTGCTCATGGCCAGAAGCTTAACCCAATTCTCCAGCTATGACAATAAAAGGCAGAGAAATTCATAACCATCAGCAAAACACAGACTCTTATTTGCATTTGTTTTTCTCACAGTAACCATATGAATTCTTTTCCACCAAAACCACATTTGCACAAATCTAACCTAGCATAATGCTTCCAATATGAAATGGATTAAGGACAGGGAAGGATATTGACTTTCATTCTTATGAACTCTGAAAAGAAACCTTGTTTTGGTTAACAAATGAACCAGTTTTTCCACTCTGTGGAAAAGCAGGATTGCTGTACTTGCAATTTTTCTCTCATCTGAGAGGTATGAGGATGGTCCTCAAGGTTCAATCATTCTCAGAGACATTCAGGTATAGCAGCAGCAAGGGCCACTGAAATACTTCAGGATGCTTATGAGTAGTCACAAAGTTTACAGGCTTCTTTTCTGTCAAATGAGACACACGCTGACCCCCCTTCCCTCCTCCTCCTTCCCTCAGACAATTCAGCAGCCTGACACTTCAACTTCTGCTCTGAATCTTAAGAAAGTAAAGGTTCCGTCCACAGTTCAAATACAAAGCGTAGGGACACCTGCCTCACGTACCAAAGTCCATCCTTTCCAATTATTCCCCTCAGCCTTGAAAGTCTCCTTGGTATTAAATTCACTCATGCTTTGGCTTAATTTGATAATTTGAGATGCAAGAGTAATCTGAGACCAAGAGCTGCTCTTGGAGAAATCCCAAGCCATGTTTTTACATACAGAATAGTGTTCTTACTTCAGTTTTTGTTCGTAATAAAACATCCTGCTTGGTTGCACCTCACTGTCATTTGAACTCTGCAATAGATTGAATATACAAGTACAGGAAGGAGAGAGAAATCGAGATGTAACCCACTCAGTTTCAAATGCTCTCAGGCAGGGTCTGAAAGAGTAGTGGTATGAAGTAAATCAGCAACAGCTAAACATAAAATGGCTTATTCTTACATGGAATACAGGTACTGAAATTATCACTATAGGTAATAGATAATAAAGCTAACATGATTTGAGGGTAGTAGCTACTACAGGGCAACAAAATGATACAAAGCAACATAATTCAGACATATAAATTAGATAGCCAAAGAAGGCATTTATAAAAATCTGATCTATCATCCTGAGAATGCCTGGTACTCAGCTCTCTCCTCTCATGGTAAATCACTGTGCTCACTTATTTACTAAATGTGTTTATTATTAAAACTTAACTAATTCACTTGCTCATTAATTCAATTGTTAGACTGTATTTTCCAGCCAACAATCACTAGCTGGATTCTTGCAGGGGAAGATGACTAACATTTCGTTTCCACTAAACTAATGCTGTGTAAGAACCAGTAAGTTGAATTACTTATTTAGAAAGCTGGCCTAGAATTTTTACTGGCATACTGCTTTCTTTCTGTGGACAGCTGGGGAGATCCTGCCTGTGCAGTTCAGTACTGTCTCTTAAACGAAAAAAGAGCATCAAAGAGAGGGATGCAAACAATTACACCCACACTAAGTGTAACGTCCTTAAATTCTACTTGCTTCTCACCTCCAGTTAATTTTGATCTAAACAGGGACTGCATCAATGTATTTCTGGTCACTCAATTTAAACCGTACTGTGAGCCAGAGTAGAAACAGTGATTGGATAAACCAGGCCGTTATTCAGATTGGAAATATAGATTCATGAGCTTCAAAATTTTATCCCTTGCATTGCAAAATGTGGCTTTACTTTATACTGCGTGGCTACCCCAGCTGAGATCTTTGCCTTAACAAACACTTTTCCTCTCTGGTAGGATAAATTGCTCTTCCTCCAGCAGCTATTGTTTTCTTCAGAAAGCCTGAAAGGATGTAAACCTAACTCTTCTTTCCCCGCTCCCTTCTCTTTTCTTTCTCTGTTATGTGTTCTGCAACTCCTATTCACCCATCTACAATTTACAGCTCAGCAGCCAGGTGACTGGGAGTGGAGCTGCTCTTCTCATCTCCACTCCCTTTGGAGAGCTCTGCTGGACCCCACAAAAGTAAGAAATTGATTTTCAGAGCCAACGTGGAGTCCACGGCTTCCTGTGGCATAAATCTGACTTGTCTAATTACACAGCACCTTCTCCACTAGGATTTCTTCTTGGCTCAGCCTTCTGGTTTTGCCTGCACTGTAACGCACACGTCTGTAGCACTTTATAGTCTAAACCCTCAGCTTATTATGTTTCTTCCTTTTTGACATACATTCCTATCACACCCTGAGCTTCTAAATTGATCAAATTTAAACCTCCCCTGAGAGGGGGGAAAAATAATCAAGTATATTTCAAACTTCTTATTGCTGCATTAATACATATGAAATAAGAAAGGTCTAGTTATCACAGCAGCTGACACATTTGCAAGCCACAGTAATCACTGTCATTGCTAGACCTCTCTTGCTCCCCAAAATGGTGAGATTTTCTGCATAAAGTCTGAAAGAGACAAAGAGTTACCATCAGTGGTTGAAAAATAAATGCTTTTACAGGTCATACCATCTTTACATTGTCACAAATGGGTGGCTCTCTGTGTCCTCAAGTCCTCACTTGCATGAAGAAGTAGACAAGAAAAGGTAAACATTTGAGAAACTGTGAGTGCATGTCATTAACAATCCAATATATGTGCTGATTAATTTTTGCCCAAGTGAATGTTTGGGTCATTACTTACACCCCAAGTAGAAACATACAGGGGCAACAACCAATTGACCTGCATTACAAAGAGTTTAAGTACTCTCCCAAAGCAAGTGTCACTACTACTAAAGCACACTGAAGTCACTCTCCCTGGGGATGTTGTTCAAATCAATGCATCCCTTAAGCCAAACCACCAGCTAACCAGCACCAGTCCTCACTGGGACTCCATTTAAGAGCATGTTTTGTGGCCACCCACCACACGGAAAAAGAGGGGAATGCAGATGCCTTAGGAATAGCATGGGGGAGAAGACAGAAGATACTTGTCTTGTCTTTCTCAGACTTCAGCAATCTGCAGTTCATAAAT
>JBCJKH010049127.1:0-10665 GCA_039877255.1 Loriculus beryllinus
CCCCAACTTTCTCAGCCTATCTTCATACAGGAGATGCTCCAGTCCCCTGATCATCCTCGTGGCCTCCTCTGGACTTGCTCCACCACTATTATATTATTACCTTTATATAGTTTATACAAAGGTATTATTACATTTGTATATGTTTTCTTGGACAGTTTTATTTTGCCCGTTTTAAGGATGATCACTGGATCCCACCTCAAATTTCTCTTCTGTATATAGCCCACTTGGACAGAACCGAAAGATTTCAGCATCAAACACATTTAAAGCTGTGTGAATTCCTTCCAACTATTACTTTTCCTCTATGTAAAAAGACTCCGCACTCGTATAGAACCTGAATGACAATCCTGCTACCAAAGCGACCAGTACAGCAAAGGATCTGAATGAGTAAACTACTGCCAGTTCAATTCTTCTTGGTTTTTTAGTACTTTTTAAACTGCTGTGCAGAGAACAGCTTCCAGGGACAGGAGTGTAAGAGTTTAAGCAATAGAATATTTTAAATCTGTGCCCTAAACTTGGAACAGAGCTGTATGGTCAGAAGAATTCCATTTGTCTTGCTTTTATTTCAAATTCCTGTATCTATCCACCTTCTTGATTCTGGCAAGAAGCTGAAATGCTCAGAATAATTCTCTGTTCTCAGGATTTTTGGCTCGCCTTCAAGCAAGGTAGCTGGAAAGACTGGAATCAGACAAATCATTTCCATCTACTTTTATATCTTAGTAGTGAAAGCTTATGGGAGTTACATAAATTGTTGATGCTTGTGCAGCAGGCGCTGATCTGAAAAACATGGTACTTACTTTGTGACTTCAAGACACTTCACTCAGAGAACCTTCTTTTAATATATATATATATGTTGGTATATATCTATATTTGTGTATGTGTGTATATATATATATATAAACCCAGTATGCAACCAAGACTGCTTTTCTTTACATACACCTACCACTACCTACCATGTGTTTTATGGTAATATGTTGAATTTGGTTAATTCATTTGTCCTTTGGAAATTGTGTCTTACCTTAAAGATACTCAAGCACCCACCAGAAAAAAAGACAATAACACCATGTCTAGATTGTTAAAAGACCTAGAAATATCCAGGAAGTACAGCAAATAATACTGAAGAGGGAGTGTCGGTGCATGAAGTTTAACAGTCACTTCTCAATCTATTTTATTCTGATTTGATATAAAAATTTAATCTACAACTTAAAAAGTACATGCACAGGGTTTTTCAAAACCCCAGAATTTCACTGTCAGTGTTCAGTATTAGTAATAGTTACAGTGATTGAGCAGTCAATTCTGAAATGGTATTAGGAATGTAATCCAGCTTCCTGCAAGAATCATCTGCGTGACATAAACTGCTTGCATTATAGACTATACCACCCTACATTTATCCATTGGTGCTCCCGGCTTCTTTCTCAAGGTGAGTTGATATTCTTGATATAAAACATGAGGTATATAAAATATGACAAATATAACATGCGTAAGTGGGAATACTAATGAAAAAAGCACCTGTCTTCATAGGAAGCATGAAGATATACAGATATTTAACACTATTAAATTGGAAACATCACCATTCTATCAAGGTTTAATTTCCAGATAAATTTCAACGTGCTTCTGGATTTCCATCCACAACAAGAGAGCAGCCACTTTAGAGAGAGAGTTTTAAAGTAACTTAAAAGCACAGAGAGCATTCCTAGTCACAATTGCTGTGATGTCCTGTGTTGCCAGACTAAGAGGTCCTGAATCTCATGGACCAGCTGCTACTGAACATCACATGTTAACATCCATCAGAATGGCCAAGCAACAATGAAGATGTACAAAATCAAGATGCAAGTTTGAAAACTGAAGCAGCTGTTTTTCTTTTTAAACATAATTTTCATGCCAATAGAGTCTCAATTCATTTTCTATTTAAGAGAACCCTTAAGATTCAAATATTTGACGTAACATTCAAGTGTTCTGCAATACAAACAGTTCCAGACTTCTTTAATTTCTGCCTTTTACAAAACCCTCATACCATTTTACTCATTGCAGTGGCTTAACCTTTTCTTGATGGAAAGAGGCAGTGTGGGAGGATAAGTGTGGGGTGTCCCTGCTTATGGCAGGGGGGTTGGAATTAGTGTGGGAGGAAGATATGTAGCATTTAATGTGTTTGATCAAGACTTCTCTTCTACGTCAAGGATTCTTTGCTGATTTAGTAATGAATCCACTACATCAATACAATGGTGTCACATTGCACGACCATTACCACTTTCAGACAACGCTTGATGAAAGTTCTTTATAGCTAAGCACAATACCAACATCTAAGGGAATTTAAATTATTGCATGAGATGAAAAAGAAGGATAAATTATTTTAGGGAAGAGAATACTACGTCTCATATCTTTGAAGCTCTGGGTACAGAAATAGCTGTGGGAAGTGGAAATGAATGCAAGAGGTGAAGTGCTCAAGGCCAGGTTGGATGGGGCTTGTAGCAACCTGTTCTAGTGAAAGGTGTCCCTTCCCATGGCAGGGGGTTGGAACTGGATGAGCTGTGGGGTCCCTTCCAATCCAAACCAGTCTGGGATTATAATATAATGTATGCAACATCTTTTCATTTGGCACAGTGAATTCAAAAGGGTCCAACTCAAAAAGCTGAGTTGAGGGAGTACACTATATGTAATAAAAAACTCTTCCAGTAAAGCAGTAGATTGCAGTAATCTAGACAGCCCCTGAATTTCAACTTGCCTAAACTCATATTCGCGTCTGAGCTTAGCCCTTGGAATAGTACTTACTACCTAGTATTCTATATTCTTGGGGAAACAGGATGAATGAGTCCTACTAGAATTGTCTGAGAGGATTAGCTGCAGGTCACTAACAACATTAAACATCTGGATGAGTGGAACAGCCTAACAGATGCCTGGAAAATGAGCAAGGTCTGCTATGGAAACATGCATTGCCTTTAAGCTGTCACAAGGAATACTATTCTGGGCCATTCTGAAAAGCTGAAGTTCCAGGATCATCAGGGAACATCAGTGAGCAGGAGCCACTGGGCAGGAGACAACCTCGTCTTCAAGAGCTTGTAGCCTGTACAGGAGTGTGACTGTTGATGTACCTCCTGCAGCACTGCACGCTTCAGGGCCAGGAATACAGCAAAGTTCTGAACTGTGGGCTCTTATAGAAGGTTCAAATTACCCTACCATGTGAGACCTATGTATCGTCACACTGTTTTCCCCATAGCTTGTCTCTGCCACCTCGCATCATCCACACGTTGGTGAGAAAGGAAAGGAAGAGCCTACCTGCAAGGGGAGAGGTGCAGTAGAGCAAGAGGGTCCAGGAGCTGGATCTTTTGTTTCCAATTGCTCAGTCTCCAGGACAGCAGTGCAGCAGCAGCCAGGGCACTCAGTCTAAAAACTGGATCACTGTAATCTTTCTAAACTCAATCTACATCCCATATCCTCATCCTAGTTGGAAATCCTGACTTAATTTTCCCACAGATAGGAGAAATACAGTTTTATATAGATGATCGTAAGGTCCTTTCCAACCCTAACCATTCTATGATTCTATGTCATATAAACCTAGGAGTCTCTCACTAAGCAGATGGATGGCCAACTTCCCTGTCTCTTAGGTAAGCAATATAGGAAATTATATTGTAATTCAGAGAGGTTTGAAACAAAATGTCTTTTGGCAAGGCTTAGGCTTGGGCTAATATCACAGCAGTTATTTCTGTCAGCTTCAGAGAACTATGCTGTGGCCAATTAATGGAAAAAAGATGAGATTCCGTTAACTGCTCAGGGAGTTTCTCTTTGACTGTTCAGGCTAGATGAAGGGAAAGACCTTGCCCCAGCCTACATAGCCTCATAATGCTACTGCCTGTTATTTCCAATTGTTGTTACAGCAGAGCTGGGCTCAGCACTATTATTAAAGGTCAGTCAATGTTTCCACTATAAACCTACTTTATTGAGGATTTCACATAAGTGTGTGATTTTAATTCGTTCTGCACTGAAACACGAGTTTTTCTTGACCTGTTTCTTGTTCTGTTCTTTAAATCTACATGCTCATTTTGTTACAAATTCCCAACATCTTCAAAAAAAGGTGACCTCTAACCCATATTCTTATTTAAAAGGTTTCAAGGGTAGGTGATCCCACGTGGATAACTAACTCCTTCATAACACCAGCCAGTGGTTTCCTGATTTAGTCCCAAAGCAATATTGGCAGCTCATTGCATGTTATCTGAGAAACTCTGGTTATCAAGCTTTATTATTCAATGGTAGGTGGGTCACTTCTGAAAAACGGAAAGCTGAAGGGGAGATATTATTACTTGGAACAATTTCAGTTTCAAAACAAAAAGCTGTATTTCAAAATGGGCTGCGCACACAACCAGTGTCTTAGACACAGTGCAATCCCCAGGGGCAGGTTGTGAAAAAGACTTTTGCCATTGAGCAAGAAACAAAAAAGCACTAGAATCAAAATCCTGCATTCTCCAAACTTCACTAGAAATTAAGTCCTCCATGGAGTTGCCTCGAGGGCAACTGAAACGTCCCTTTGAAATGAATAATCACCAAGGAATTATTTGTGAAGTCCCCTTATTATACACCCACACACATCACCATTCTCACTGAAGCAATAGCTCCCCGATGTCTATCTTTTGCCTCCCTCTATTGGGAAGAGGCTTCCTCCGCAGGCAGAAGCAGAGTGCCATCACCGACTGCTCTAGTGGGTTATTCACACTCTTTCTTAGCTGCTGCAGACAGGACATGTGAAGCTCCCTCACTCTCCCTGGGACCAAAGCTGGCCTCTTGTTCTCCCTTTCCACTTGCGGGAAGAAGAGACAGGGGACCCTTTTCTCGTTCTACAAAGCTGTTGCAAAGAGGAGGACCACAAGAACAGGTTTGATGTTGCATACATTTCACTGAGGTGCATAAGAAAGAGTGGTGGGGATACCTAAGAATTTGAACATAGCTCTGCATTACATGTTAGAGTACAGAAAAAAGGCCCCAGTTTTCGTAAGGAGAAAACAGTGTGCCTCCTGACGATCATCTTCTTATTCTTGAAGAATCTTTTGATGGAAATCAATCCATTTGTGAGGTTTCACTCTCAACAAAGCAGAATTCCTTTTCGACGGTTATTCGCATTCTTTGCCCATCCCTATTTTCAGCTCTAAGTCTCTACACACGCACGCACATACATTTGCTCATACACACACCCGTACACCTGGTACTCCGTTAGGATTCACTTGGCATGGCCCCAAGAACAGTGGATTTTGAAGCCAACACCCATTTCTCATGCAGAGGACAATCCCACACCTATGGCTATGCTTTCAAACTATCTAAACACACACGAGGCATTCACAGAACTCAGAACAACTTGAGCTGTAAATTGAGACTGCTGGAGCTATCTTGATGGAGATCTAAGGTAATTCTTACTACATCAGAAGAACTGGGGTTTGGTTTAACTCAGGCCATTTGGAGAAGGTGAAGCTAAAGCCAAAGTCCCTGTGTGAGTTGTAGAGCCAGAGTGGCCACACAGGGAGTTACGCTGTCATAACCACACAGTTCACCAAGTCAGGAGGTGGGAATTGC
Source organism: Loriculus beryllinus (assembly GCA_039877255.1). Lineage (NCBI taxonomy): Eukaryota > Metazoa > Chordata > Aves > Psittaciformes > Psittacidae > Loriculus > Loriculus beryllinus. Next base: position 5,554 of record JBCJKH010049127.1, read on the forward strand.
CTTATATCTCGGTAACAGTTAGAAGTAACTTGCATTTTCACACTCCTCTCAGACCTAAGGATTAGAAACCTGATACTTCAAAGCAAAGACAAATGAGCTGATGTCTCACAGGCTTCCATGAGCTGGCACCGGAGCTGTAGTTCAGGGGATCCTAAACCTTAATGTGTCATCCAAATGCATATGAGCACACAACCCTATTTTTGTCCATCATTAGAGCTCTTCAGCTTTACACTCTGCATTGGCGAGATGCAAGCTAGGTCTGACTGAGCTGGCAAGTCATGTCCATGCAGTGCCGTGCTTAAACTATCTTGTCTCTCAGCAGGGATTTGCTTGGATTGCAGGCAGCATTAACATAGTGATACTATGTACAAATAAGGTTGGAATGAGTTCAAATGATGGGTTGAGCTCATTCACATCTGCCAGCATCAATTCAGTAGCCATGCCTCCTATCATAATTAATGAGTATTTTACAGGTCTGACACTAAGGAGATGAAGACTTACCAGGCAGTTTTACAGTACAGCCAGCCATCATGAAATAACCTGGGGTGGATACAAGCGCTTATGAAGAAATGGGACCATCAGTGGTGCAGGTTTGTGCATCTCCACTTCCATCAGTGCTCTGATGGGATGGCAGCAATGAGGCACCTTGTGGAATGTGGGAAAGATGATCAAAGGAAACCACTCTGCAACTGATTCACTAGAAAAAAATCTCTGAACTCAGTGTGACTAGATGTGAAGAGGCCTGATGAGGGTATCTTTATGGAGAATGAGGTCCTCAGGCTGTCACACTACACCATGCTCTCTACTCAGAGAGAAGAAACAATGATATTTTTAGGCTTGGTGATAAAGTGGGTTCAGTCCAAAACAGAGGGAGAGCTCAGTAACAAGTTGTACCTACAAATATCTACCTTTAGGTGAAGCTTGGCTCCCACTCCCCTGACTGAAGTCAAGACTTTCCATGCTTTCCACTTTGACCCTCTTACTGTTCACCTCACCTAAAAGAGTGTGACTCTTCGATGTAGTTTTAAGGTGTGGGAGTATTTCATCCTCCATTTGTCAAGGGCTTCTTCAGTCTGTATTTATAGAATGGAAAGCCCTCTCCGAGGCTATGATGTACACATGATGGGAAAACCTCCTAAAGCATCCTAATGAAACAAGCTTAAACAGAGCCAACGAGATTTCACTATAAGCTTTATCTGTAGGTTAATTATATTGCGTAACTTAAGATTGACAACCAGTTATAGAGAACAAATGGGGAAAAACGGGGGAACTTTTTGACTTGTATGACACAATTCTCTGCTATTTCCAGCTCAAACTTTTAGTGCCATATCACTACAGAGACACAGAAGATAACAGAGATGGCCCGTGTAGTGGTAACTTAAACAGTGGAAGTTTAGCTTAGATATAAGGAAGAAGTTCTTTACTGTGAGGGTGGTGAGGCACTGGAATGGGTTGCCCTGGGAAGTTGTGAATGCTCCATCCCTGGCAGTGTTCAACGCCAGGCTGGACAGAGCCTTGGGTGCCATGGTTTAGTGCCCATGGCAGTGGGGTTGGAACTGGATGATCTTAAGTTCCTTTCCAACCCTAACTGTTCTATGATTCTACAGTTCTATGTGATGTGAGCTAAGATAGCACTACTGCCTCAACTGAGCTGAAGTCTTTGTCCGACTGTTGACTGATTGATGCCAGTTACCCTTTTGCTTTCTTGACCATTTGTTGAGGGCCTGACACTGTGTTAATGCTTCACTTCTTCAGTAATATTTTTCAAATTGCAATAGGCTGTGCTTCTATTCACTCAAATTGCCATATTCTTTCCTTTTTCAGATGGAAACTATCTGGAAAGAAACCTATCAATAAAAAGAGAAACCAGCAACTTGTGGAATGAGTTCAGGATGGCTGGGGAAGAATACACCCAGAGAGCATATGCTATTTATCTTGCATTACTCCACTTTTTTCCAAAGGTGTTTTTATGTAACATGACAGGTTATCACTTCTTGCCTTTGGCTACAGATGGGTAGGACTGCAAACAATCAAATGCAAATCAAGAACAGTCTGCAGCAGACGCACTATTGTATTGTCATGGCATCACTCCTACTCACTCGATTAGTCAAAGCACTCCCTTTGGTTTGGTTATTTGGATGGAATAGCTGGGTGGAGATGGTCTGTGTGGGAGGATGGCCCTTTTCCAGCAGAGCAAACACTCTCCTCGGGGGACATCCCTTACGACAAGGAATTCCTCGTGACATCATGGGCTGCTTGATGCTGGAGTGATGTGCTCGAGTTGGAATGGTTCCCATTGCATTTTATAACACGAAGTAGCGTGAGCAAATCCTGCAAGAATAATCAATTTAGAGGCGTGGCTGTACTTACACCAGATTTTTCCCTTCTTCTCTCAATAGTAAGACGTGTTTCAGAATGGCAGTATCTAAACCCAAGGAAAGCCACATGCACATATTGACTGATTCATGGAGCTCGTTTTGTTGCTTCTGTGCACCAAACACCAAGTCCAAAAAATGTTTTCCCTCTCAAGGTCAATTAAAAGAAATCACCTTCACACAACCTCATAAAGCAATTTAATAGTCTTGAAGAAAGAATAAAGTAGTTCTAACACTTTACATCAACCAGGCTATAGATTTGCAACTGGCTTTAGCATCTAGAAAAGGGCTGACATTTTGTTAGTTAGTGGAAAAAACCTAAAGGGATGGCAAACTTGGGCTGGATGACTCAAGGAACTGTTTGTCCTGTCTAATTCATGAGAAACCAAAGAGACATTTACTCAATTGCTTCATCTTTGAAAAATGTTCACACAGTTATTGGGCTGGCATTATCAGCAGAGGACATCTCACCCTTGTGTAACATGTTCTATAAATCACAGAGTAAGTAGCATCTCTGGGATGAGAAATACCTTTTTTCTCAGTTTTTGGTTAACTGAGCACAGCAACCCCTGGTCAAGACTATGAAGCCCTACAGTAGAAGGCAGCAGATTGTGGGTATATGACCTTCTCTTAGTCCTGCATAGAGGTTTAGGGCAGGAAATTTCACTCCAATATTTTGTGCTTTACTTGGCTTAGGACAACTGACCAGGGTGATTCCTATATACTTCTGTTGTTCCAGTTAAAATAATTGGGGAAGGACAGGTGAGTACGGCTACATACCTCCTGAGCTACAAAACCATATTCTGGCATGATACTATAAGAACAATGTGATGAGATGCAGTATACAGAACCTGATACTAAAAAACCAAGCTTGCCTCAGGAAATTAAAACTTTTGTCTTCTAGAGAGGATGCAATCAAAGAAGAACACACAGCTTCAATGAGATGTCATAACTGGGTATTAGCAAAACAAAATTCCTATGGAAAACTGAGCTATTATTCCGAGCAAAATATTGTACCCCAGTGATGATGGTGTGAGAAACTGCCCTGTAATTGAGAGAGCTAAAGGAGCTTTACTGTTGGCCACATCTCTGCCTTGGAGCTGCTCACAAGGAGGTTGGTGAGATGGAAGAAGAAAGGATTTCCTTCTCTGCACTATGAAATAGCCTGTACGCCCAAGCACAAACTCACAGTAAGATAGTTTCCAATAATAAGCAAACTTACAACACACAAACTATTACCCAATGGCTGAAACCCTCCTTTGTAATGAATCAACAGGTTCCCTGGAAGATGAATCTCTGCCGTGGTTCTTTGTGAGGGCTCATACTCAAGATCTCTCCCTAAGGCACAAATGGGGCAGGTCTGACCCTCGCTGTCCTCCATGTCCCAGGACAACCTCCTCCCACATCCCAGGCCGTATCATACTTCTCCTTGGCATCACGCTACACAAACACACCCTCCCAGGTCCCAACACACCTTTCACATTATTCTAAACGTTCTGCACCGAGGAACACATGCACATTTTTATAAACATGTGTAAGAGCCTATAGGGACCCAGAAGAGACGCGGACCCCATGGCGTGCAACAGGAACACAGCCAACCCACTTGAAATGAAACTGGCCCCAGGCAATGCTTATTCTTAGATGAGCTGCAAACAAGAGGGCTATCTTCTTATCTGAAAAGTAAGTGTTTCGAGAGGTACACCTACTGTAAATGCTTTCCCAAGTGGCTCCCAGCTGTACCTAGGTTAGCAGTGGTAATAGAGAGAAGGTGAAAAGAAACTCTGGCATGGGAGGAAGGCAACACCACTATATTCCTTTCTTAATCCCTGATATTTAAAAGATTGCTTCAAACCCTGCAGCATAAGATTTTCAATTCCTGAAAGCATATGTTCTTTATTTGGGTTATTTCTGTTATTCCTACCAATGTACAGTATCAGATTCTCTCAAACAGCCAATGAAACAGGAGCTGAACAGCCGATGAAAGCAGCACAGGTGATTGGCAATTACAAGCAATCCTTTCTCGTTCCAGTCCTATTTGTCACTCCAATTTAATCAGTTTATTTCCCTGACATTTTTTCTAGCTTGCTATATCATGCTCTACTCTCCAAGGCACGATAGAGCTAAGATTCACCTACACACTGTGTCGCTGGCATCTTAAATCACTGTTCTGGCTCCAGGGTAGCTATAGGAGTATCAGCATGTACTGACTATCCCTCATTAAAATTCAGCAGCGCTGGAGCAGAGGAATTGTGCAACCCCATTGTTCCTGCTGTGTGGTTGCAGGCATTCATATAATCTTATTATGACTTTTGGGTGGTTCGCATGCATATTTACACTTTAATTCTCTGTGCTGCAGGTTCAAAGAAGAGCGTGTGAAATGGTGCTAGATGACTCTCGATACTGGGAAAAGATTAGAGGTGTCCTGGAAAACACACAAAGTGATCTGATAGCACCATGGTGTACAGTGAATGCTGGAGCATGGGCTGTGTAAGAACAAACTTCTGCAAACTTTTGCTGGAAACAAATGGATTCTTCTTGAAGAACATATTGTCTCTGAAACGCTTCAGGTTCAATAAAGGTTTTGGTATTTTAAGCACGATATATAAAATCATGGAATGGACTGGGTTGTAAGGGAGCTTAAAGCTCATCCAGTTCCAACCCCTGCCATGGGCAGGGACACCTTCCACTGGAGCAGCTTGCTCCAAGCCCCTGTGTCCAACCTGGCCTTGAACACTGC
>JBCJKH010049128.1:0-10915 GCA_039877255.1 Loriculus beryllinus
GTGGGAGGAAAGATCTTTTGATTCTCTTTTTACTCTAATATGCTTATTTTATAATATTCCATATAATAATTTATAGAGCTATTGTAACAAGAATGTACTACCCTTTTCCGTGAAGTCCTCCCAGTAGCTGACCTTCACCTCCCACAGGGTGGGTGCTTGCTACCTGACTAGGAGGATGTTGTGTGGAGAAGGTTTTACAGTAAATGTTCCAGTGCCTCCACGGAGCCGTGAATTTCCAGCTTTGCCCTGCATCAGGCCCAGGAGATGAAAGTCTTCATGCTTCTTCTACTTTGTTATCATCTCTCTGGCTCTGAATTACTTGTGAGCCACCCTCTGTATAAATGACCATGCTTGTTAACTGTTCTGCTCTATCACAGTTTATGGCTTCTGCTTTTATAGCAGTACCAGCCTGCAAAATCTCTTGAAACCCAGCTGTCTCTATCACAGCATGTGAGTACACACCAGGCTCATCCTGCATGTCTGGTGGCAATTCTGTGACGATGTAGTGGGTTGCACCTTCAGAGAAGTTGCCATCAGAACCCTGAACCATAGCTTGAGCTATTTCTTCTGTGACAATAATCTGTGATATTTCCCCATCTGACTGGACTAAGTCCATGTGCTCGCTCTGGACACTGAGCGCGTGGCTACCAGCTTCCTGCATAATTATTTGAGAACCTTCTCTAGCTACCATATGCACAGTCCCTTCCTCGTTTACAATGACCTGAGTGACACCTTCTTTCATCAGCTGGTCGGCTGCAGTTGTATCACATACAGCAAACTGTAATACTCCTTGGACCATTTTCTCCAAGGCAGCTTGAGCTCTCTCCTGAGATGCAATTATAGCCGATGGGTGCATGACCCGCGTCACTACTTCCATAGGTTCAGTATCTTCCTGAGTCTCTTGAACTTCGTGGAGCATTTGTATTTCTTGTCCCTCTGTGTCACTGGGAATGATGGGCATCTCTGGATTTGGCATTTGCAAGAAATCTTTGTGACTCGATCTGCATCTGTCAAGGAGTCCAGATTTGTTTTCTACTTCACCTAGCTCTGTTACAGCACACAGCAGGGCATCTAATGCCGAGGAGGAGTCTGGAGGATGCACTGTAGCTTCAGAAACATCTAAAACTTCTTGTCGCATTATCTGCTGCAGAACAGTACTACTGGAGTCAGGAACTGTATCTATTCGAACAGCCGCCTCCATATCAGTTCCTGTTTCTTCAACCACTACCACCTGTGTTGCACCATCTGCTAACTGCTCAGTAAGTATCTGCCCTGGAACCATACTACTCACACGTGAGCCGTTTTGATCTGTAGCTATGACTTGCCCATCTTCTGTAATATGGACCACCCTGGCCATCTGACCAGCCATTGCTAGAGTTTGAAGGGTAGCCGCTGCTGTTTCTTCCATAGAGGCATCAATTGCAAAGTCACCATCATATCCTTGAATAATAATGACTTGCTGAACTTCTTCAGGTGACTGTGGCTGTCTTCTACTGCCCCGAAAGACCTTCTCTTTAACTGGAGAAACCTCTCCCAGTGCTGCTGCAGTAAAAGGACTCGTAGTTTCCACAAAGGTTGCTCCTTGTCCCTTCAGCCGGCACTCATAGGACTTGGACACAATGCCTACAAGATAAAATATGCTGTTAACATGGTATCATGGCAAATATCAGTTCATTACTTTAACAAATTGTAGCTTAAATGGAAAAAAAAAATTCCTTGACAATTTTTAGATTTCACTGGCAGAAAACACAGATAAAATAAGCAAGCGAACAAACCCAATTTGCATGTTTTCCAAATAACATATTTACAGGTTGAAATAATTGCTGAGTTTAACAATTCTGCAGCCTATTAACAATTTAAATGTGTTTTTTAAAATATGCTGTATGAAAAAGCTCAGATAAATACAGTATACAGTTAAAAGCCATTAACACATCTTTTATAGAAGATCCTGTTGGTGATATTTCAGTTCTTCAGTAATGAATACCCAAGTGATTGTGTAAAAAAAGAAGGGGGACGAAGGGCAGTTGGGCACCCAGAAGCTGTCTGAAACTGAACTATAATGTGCTGTATATGCTGTCGGTTGTGTTGATGCCCTTACTAACACTGTAGAAGTTCACTGATCCTTCAGTGCATTATATAAAAACAAAATAAACCCCCTGTATTGGTTAGTATCCAGTAGGAGATATGCCAAATCCCACTCCCAGGTTAGGAACTTAATATCTTGCATCTGGAGCTCTTTACCCATGCCTGCTATCCTACTCATTGTTGCAATTCTAAAACCCTTCTGTTTGCTTTTTTTCCTAGTGGAAAATACTGACATTAAAAAATGAAGAAACAGAGCATAAGTACAGTTCCTCTGCTCTTGACTGGATCACAATGGACACAAATATTGCCTACTGGCTCCACCCAACTTCTAGTGTAAGTATGAGAGGTAGAAGTAAACGAGTAAATAAGAGCCTGGTGAAGAAATCAGCCTTGGGTTCAGGTGTGAACTCTGGGAGTGTGAGTGGGAGCAGGGCTGCAGTTCCAGCCAAGGAGTTGTGCCAGGATTAATATTTTCCCTGAGGGTTGAGGTTGGTTTTGGCATGAGATCCAGCTTTGACAGTAGTAGCTTTTAATTAAATCATGTCGTCTTGTTTTTGGTAAAGGAAAACTGCAGTTTAATAGTTTCCATTTATTGATTCCATTTAGGAGATGAGTTCATTTCCAATAGCATCTTTTAAATGCCTTACATTACAAAAGAGTCTTATTAAAGCAATGAAGTTTATCAGCCAGCTTTGTTCCAGGAAAAATCAGGTTCCTAGCCGTGCACATCCTGACATTTAATTTAGCAAGTAGATGTAGGTAATACTTAAAGTTATCTAAAAGAACTGCAGCATGTTGCTACTTCTGGCTTCTATCCTTCAGGCCCAGATCCACCTCCTTGGGAATGTTGTCACCTGGGCTTCAGCTAATGTTGCTGCTCTGGTCTACATGTGTCTGTCCCTGTGGTACTTGATACGACGCAGGAGAAAGATCTACGACATTCCTGAAGGTCTGATTCCATTGTGTATGTATGTGTCAAGGTTGGGCGGGGAGGGAGGGTTGTTGCTTGTTCTGCTACACTCTAATGGCCCCCAGAGCCATTTACAGCCACATGCTTGGCTATCCCAGCACTCTTTCCTGCCTCCAACCCTGATACTTGTACTAGGAATGCACAGACAGCTAGTGTAGCCCATGAAGAGGCTGATTATGGTTGTCACATGATGACTGTCACCTTGTAAGACAATATAGTAGGCATCACAGTATTTGAGTCATTCCCTGGATGTAAGAAACATCCAGGCTTTTGCTTTGGATTCTACTGAGCCCTTTCATGATTCTTTAAAATAGGTAGATACTGGCTGTACGGGGAAGGGTTTATTCTAGATGTGTTTGTTCCTGCTGAGGTACCATCTCCTCTGTATGGCCATGCAGTTTAATGCTCATCTTTCCAACAGCATGTTTTGTTGTCTTGCTGTGAAGCTGCTCCATGTGGGCACTAATCTGTCTTGATGGGTACTTATAATCTTGTGTGACAAAACATAATCATTTCCCTCAGCTGAATATAGTTAAGTTAAAGGTAGTATTAGCACAAACTATAGAGAGTGGAAGGAAAACAACAAACCATGACAACAGGCAACCTCTTAGGGACTTTGTGTTTTCCATGCTTTGAGATATTTCCTCTCTCCTGCAGATGCATGGCAGCTCTGGGTATCAGCTGGGGGGATCTGTGTTGGAGGCTGGGCTGTGAATTACTTGCCCTTCTTTGGGATGGAGAAAACACTTTTCCTGTACCACTACCTGCCTGCCCTCACATTTCAGATTCTCCTGATTCCCATCGTATTACAGCACATCAGTGATCATCTCTGCAGGTATTTGGTTTTAATAGATAGGTGGACAAGAGAAGAGACACTCTTCTCTTCTCCCAGGTTGGCACCAGGGAAAGCAGGGCTTTTTTCCAGCAGTGGCCATACTGCATTTGAAGAAGACAGGCCATATGCAATCTTCCTTTTGGATGAAGTGTTTGACCAGCCTTGGTGTAACTGCTTTTTTCCCCTCCTCTCTCATCCCAGATCTGTGCCTCTCAAGAGCATGTTCACTGCATTGATCGTAGCCTGGTTCTCTTCAGTTTACTTTGTCTATTGCACATTCAGCCCTGTGACCTACGGGGAGCCCTCCCTGTCTGTTACTGAACTGAAGGACTTGCGCTGGAAGGACAGCTGGAACATCCTGATCCGAAAACAGTGACAATTACAACCTCATTACAGGCAAAAAGAAACACCTTTTATGCAAAGCCAAGAATTTATTGTTAGTGTAACTGAAACCTTAACAGACTGATCAAATAATTGACAGTAGTCCAGCTCTAACTATTACAGGAAAAGAAAATAAAAGAACAGTTACAGAAAAGTCTCAACAGTAATGTAGTTGTTATGAGCACAATTCCCAGTTTCTGCCCCCTTTACATTCACCCTTCCACTGCTCCTCCGGGTTGCTGAATTCAGTCAACAGCATCCCAGCTACTTTGCAGGGAAGAGTGTGCTGCAAGGGTTTCTTCTTATCCTGGGAGTATGATGGTGATGGTTCCTTCCTTCTTGCACTACATTGCACTTAAGGCTATTTTACATGTTTCCTAGCACCTTGCTCTGCAATTCCATGTTACCAGTTACTATAAATGACTTTTACATGATACTTTTCTTTGTTTTCTTCCTAAAACCTGGGATTTTCCAGCTCTAAAGTTTACATGTTTTTAACCTTCAGTAGTTGGCCATGCAGCCTCCAGCATCATCCCATGATGATATTGCTCAACAATGCATTCTTTGCCCCCACTTCCAATGCTCTGCTATCATCCCTATTTCATTACATTCCAGCACTAAGCCAAGTTTATAAATAGTTCATTCTGCAGAGAGTAATGACTTGTTACTATTATCTATGTATAATCATTTGGCATAACCATATTTTATTATGAAGCTAAGCAAAAATAAAACAGACATTACAAAAATTGCTGTTACAGCTAAACAAGCTAAAACAAAGCTTCAGGCAGGCCAGGAAGTCAGCCAAAACCAGAAGAATCCTTTGGCCTTGTGGCATTCACATGAAGCCTGTGGCCCATTACTATCAATGGCAGGATAATAGTTACTGAGCTGCAGGTTTACACCTCAGTCTCATAGGAAGAGGAACTCAAGGTAGAACTGATCATGCTGACAAGGAAACCTGCTCTAACTTGTACATGAGTTCAGGGTAAACCCATTTTAACTCAGCCCATGCCCTGGCCTGCACCAGCAAAGGAATTTAGAGTAGGATGTGCACGTGAAGGACTGGGATTGCTCAGTGGGGACATTGTAATAGCTCTGTACAGGTGTTCAAAAAGAGTTACAGTACCTACACCACATCCAACTCATTCTCTTCCTGTGGCTGAAACAGCAGGATCTGACACTAGAGCTCAGAGCTGACCAAGAACAGCACTCCTAGCCTGACCAGGGTGCTCTTTATAGCATTCCTCACTGCTCTAACAAATGCTATTCAAGGCTGCTTCTAGCTCTCCCCGCCTCCAGAGGAAGGTATGATCAAACACCACAGTCATTCAGAGTAGGTTTTAGTGACTGTTTTGCTCCTACTTCAGTCAGCCAGCCCTGATAGCTAATGCTTCAGTGCAGTAGCTCATACTCTAAGTCTGTCACCCTGAGCTAAACAGCACCCAGCAGCAGTTAGAAGAGCTTTCTTCTCAGCATTACAGAAGTGTACCTCTGAGCTGTGGGGATCACAGACAACAAACCTTTACTAATTTCCAGTGTTGAAAAGACTGTAAGGGATGAAAGCGCAGAGCACATTTTGCTTTATTTATTGTCCTCCAAAGCTACAGAACTAACACGAACAATTCTGACTTAAGGGGAAAGAGAACTGCTGAGTTTAAGAGCATCTCCAGATGTATCCCTTTCTGTACCTTGATGATGCTGTAGTGCAAGAAGCACAAATACCTTTTATATAAAATGGTCATTTCTCATCACTGTTCATCTGCTCATCAGCCCAAGTCACACACCCCCATCCAACACAGACCCTGGGTTTAGAAAACTAGCCAATATGGAAAAGGTCCTCTTAATAATCTCCCTCCCCTCTTACTCCTCCTTAAAATGACACCGTAAGTCCAGACTCAAGAAGGGTATCACAAGGACACTTTCAAAGGCCCAGCTTGTGCTTCATTTCATGTTGCTGCAGTATCACTGATCGGGGGTAAACAACAGGAACTGGGATGTCGCTGTTTATTTCCAGTCTCTTGTCTGCTCTATCTAGCAAACCAGACATTCTTGCATTTAAACTGAGTGCAAGGGAAAGGCTTTAACCCTGCTGGAGGGTAGAAGCATGTCCAGGCAGCTATTTGTGCCATCAGAAGGAGGCTCCTGCAGTTGCTTTCCCCCATGCTGATCTTACCATCCAGCTCCAGGAGCTGATGGATTCCACCCAAGCAGAATCTGCAACTAGCAGTACACAAATGCCCTAAAAGACACTAATACTGACAAGGTCAGGTCTCTGTTTCCATGAGCAACTCAATCCAGTTGGAGCTCACACATTCAGTTACTGTGGTAAAGACAACTATTTGGGTACAAAAAATAATCATACAGTGTAGCAAAATTTGGGAGCTTAGAAAGGAATAAATTAGGAACCAGAATCACCCAGCTTGGGCCTGACCACTTGACGAACTGCAAGTTCCCATTTGTCCCAGACAGTCCCTGTTTCATCTCTACCTCAGGGGAGAGATTCCTCTATAGATCAATCCTTCCATCCCCACAGGGTGAAAGGACAGCTGGCCAGCAGGAAAGCAATGCCACAACCCAAGGTGCCAACAAGGTGGAGAAGAGAAAGCCTACACCTGCTTGTTAAAAATTAACAGGGTGTGAGCTAGTCTTGGCCAAGAGGCTGCTCTTTGTTTTGAGAAAACCACGCAGATAAGGTAGATAATTTTCCCCTAAGGAAGGCCACCATTAGGGAAATGGGGTCTCTTGCTAACCCCTAGCAGCACTTAATTTTCAGGGGAGCCTTCAGCATTAGATCTCATTTTGAAAACTCAGGCAATGGCACTGCCTCCAACCAGGACATCAAGTAACATCAGTGATCCAGGCATGGCAGGGAGAAAAGGGAGAGGTTTTGGAGGGGAGAGAGGCTGCAGGCCAACCCTTTCCTCTCGCCTCTGTGAGGCCTTTCACACCAGTATCCCTGCCACTGCCAGGATGATTTAAAGGGCGCTTCACCAACCATTCTGTTGAAGTCCTTTCCCAAAGCTGTCTTCATCATTGGTCTGGCAAACCCTTTGGACACTGAGGGGTTAGTGTGGACGGCTGCTGGATTCCAGGTGGGAGCGCTTCCCAGCCGCAAGCACACTGCTGCTCTCTGTTTGCTCAGGGAATGGGCGCTTGTAGGTCCGACCGTGTCCGTTCATTGCTCCTCGCTGCCACTTGCAGATGTCTCCATTGAGGATGTCTTGAATGTGCTGCACTATGAGGTTAATAGCAACTGCAGAGAGGAATGGGAAACAGCACACGTAGGCTTTCTTGGCTGAGCTATCTAGAAAACATGGAGCATCCAGCCCTGTTCAACTCAAGTTTTAAGAAGCCCTTAAATAAAACACTATCAGCCCTCTGCAGCAAGTCAGACCTCAACAGAAACAACCCACTGCACGATCAGTTTTAACACTGGTGTCCTGCTCTGCATCTGATAGCACATTGCTTTTTGCAGCCCTCATCAGAGGGGCTTGAGCAGCTCCCTCCCCTATACCCCTCCAGCAAAACACCTTTCCTTAGAAGCCTGCAAACAAGGCAGCTCTCCTCCCAGCCCCAAAGGTGAGCTCCCCAGAGAAATCAGACAGAGAACCCAACTCCCTTTTACCCATGTTGTCAACTCCTCGGGGGATGATCACATCTGCGTACTTCTTTGTCTGCAAAACACAGAGACTTTTAATGGCAAAAAGTCAGGTTTAGTCTAGGAAGAAGCTGCTACCTAACACCAGAAAGCTGGGGGGNNNAGAAAGCTGGGGGGGGGTTATGGGGGGGGTCGGGTCCATGTTCTGGGCCTACAAGCTAATGCTCTTGGTCATGGTAAACACCTAAATGAATTGAGAAGTCATTCTAGATTGTTCTTCCTGTCCCTCTGCAGTGAAGCAGCAGAGAAAAGCAGTAGCTCAAACCTGGAGTACTTGCTTGTACACTCCTAAAGACTATGCTGCCTTCAAACAGGTCATCCGCTTTGAGGCCAAGGTCTGTTTGCTAAGAGCTGGTTCTCATCAGCATTTCACAAGGCACTGCTACATCTCTGCCAAGCACCCAGGTATGCAACATGCATGTGAAGTTCTTTCCTGCCTCTGATGACAATTTATTGATCTCCACCAGCACTCTTAAACAGGCTGGCAAACTCAGCATTCCTAATGAGTGCTTTTACAGTTCCAGAATTACTCTGATCCAGAGCAAGAGCTGCCTGAGATTTCCATCGAGAGCTGCCTTTTCCATCTTATTTAATTCACAAACAGGATTTTATTCTCAAAAGGCTTTGTTACAAGTTAATTTGATTATGCGAGCACCTAAACTGGCCCCACATTGTATGGCATAGCAAGCAGATGCTATAAGGGTCTGCCCCAGGTATTCAGAGTGTTCCCTGTTGAGAGAGGGCCTGTTGGAAACCAAGCTCCTCTTTCTTCCTGCAAGACTAAAGAATAAATGCAGAGTGGGAGTGTGTCCGTCTGAGGGACCCATGTGCTAAAATTGCCTCTTGGGGTTCCTGTGGTGCTTTACAAGCAGAATGGACCACCCGCTTCAGCTCCTTAAACAAGCAGCTTGTAATGGTCAGACAGATGAGGTAGAGGAGAGTGTGAGATGGGTGAAGTATGAACACCAAAAGCCACCACTGCTGCATCTACAGCGGAGCTCATCCCCAACTCATCCTGCTCCTTCTCTCCCCTCCCCAGAACCCCCACACATCAAAGGAGTGAAGCATTCAGTACCGGTAAGCAGAACTCCTCAAAGGCAGGCTTGACAAAGGTGGTGTACTGAGTGAGGATCTGCTCCAGGTCCCTCCCACGTTTCATATCACGCAGAACTGGGGTGGAAAGGTAAAACCACCAGTCTCACCACAATGGATAAAGCACACAAGGTACTGCTGCCTGTGCCGGCAGAGCATTACCTCTGCGGGACAGCCGGACATCAGAATCTGTGTCGACAAAGAGCCGGAGGTGAAACATGTCCCGAATGTCTTGATTGTAGAAAACCAGGATCCCCTCAAAGAGCACGACGTCGGCGGGATAGACCACTGTTGTCTCTGCCTGCCTGCAGGGAGAAACACCCAGTGCAGGCTGTCATCGGGCTTCACCCTCACAAACACCTCCCCTTCACGACCCTCAAACCTACCTCGAATGCGTCACGAAGTCGTACGTTGGCACCTCAACTGTTTTGCCCTCAACGATGTTTTTCAGGGTTTTATGCATCAAGTCGTTGTCAAAAGCATCTGCAAGAGGAAGGTTTAAAGAGGAACAACCGCAGATGCTGCTGCATCACACGTTCTGCTCAGGTTGTCTAGACCTGAAGGAAAAACTTTGTCCAGTGATCCACCAGGAAAAGAGGAACTTACAGCTTATTCTTTCCTACCAGCAGCAATCTAAGGCTCCCTGCCCAAGTGATAACTGCTGCACTTGGTTACAGAGATAAGGAAGCCAGAACTTGCTGTTGATGAGCAACTACAACACAATGAAATGAAGAGCCCAGAAGCAAAGCTGCTAATTCATTGTGTAATTTCCCCAAACCGCTTGGCAATGGTGCGATTTACACACAATGGTGGGCGTGCGACGCTTTTAACCTGTTGGCTAAGAGTAATTTAGAAAACCTCAGGCATCTTTCACGCTTTCCATTATCCACCCTGGTGAGCCTATAGCAGGCACCGGGGCAGACCGTGTTCGCAAGCCGTAACGCCACCCTGAGCAAGGAGAGCAGTTGTTGATGGGGACAAGAAGCATCCGGACAGGACTTGGGGTTTATCAGAGCCTCTCAAGAGCCGGGCATGAGGAGACAGCGCCGGGATGCTCCCCAGCAGCGGGGCCGGTTCCGCGGTACCAGCGCGCCCATGGGGCTCGGGGGAAGCCATGCGGGGTGCGGGGCTCGGCTCACCCGGGTGGTCGAAGTTGTACTGTCCCTTGAGCGCCTTGGCCTGCTGCTCGGCCGTCAGCACCTTGTAGAAGCTGTCCTGGCTCAGGATCAGCACCTTGCGCTGCCGCTGCTCCACCTCCTTCTGCCCCAGCAGCTCCATGATCTTCTCGCACACTGTGGACTGAGCACAGCGGGGTCAGGGGGGGGCCCGGCCGCGGGACCCCCCGGTGGCTCGCAGCGGGGCCCTGCAGCCGGTGCCGGCTCTCACCTTGCCGCTGGCGGTGCCGCCGCTGACGCCGATGAGGAAGGGCCTGGGCCGCGGCCGGTCCGGATCGGGGCCGCCGGCGGACGCCATGGCGAGGGTGCGGAGGTGCCGCGGGGCATCATGGGGTTTGTAGTCCGGGCGGGGGCGCGGTCACGGGTGGAGGCGTGGTCACTGAGGGGGCGTGGTCACTGAGGGGGCGGGGCTACGGGAGCGGGGTGCCGTTCGGTGCCAGCCCCGTGGCGGGAGCGGCGCGGGAGCCGCGTTCTACAGCCCCGGGTACCCCGAGCGCGGTGCGTGCATGGGCACGGCTCTGTGCGGGTGCGAGCACAGCCCGGGAGCTCTGACAGGGATGGGGCAGCCACGGCTTCGCTGGGCACCCCCTGCCAGGCCTCAGCACCCTCACAGGGAGGAGTTTGTGCCTTGTATCCAACCTGAACCTCCCCTGTTTAAGCTTTAACCCGTTACCCCTTGTCCTGTCACTACAGTCCCTAATGAAGAGTCCCTCCCCAGC
>JBCJKH010049132.1:0-12275 GCA_039877255.1 Loriculus beryllinus
AAAGAGATCAAGGGATAGTTTAAACTACAATTTTAGGGTTTGAGACCTTTCTACATTGTACATGTATCTTTTATATAGTATTCTTCTCTTGTTAGCTAATCCTCTGTGAAAAAACCTAACCCAAAATCCAGAGAATTTTAAGAGGTGCTCTCCATCTACCTCAGTGACTTTATATAATGCTCTGTGTGATCAAATACCAATAACTTGAGTCAGTCAGCATACACTCCAGCTGGTGTGTTAAAAAGCTTTTTTATTCCATAAGGGCCTGAGTTTGGTACGAGCATTTAGTGCAGCACTGTGAGGCTTTAACAAGCAGGAACTGCTTGTTGATGCTGCAGCAATGACAGAACTTTCTCCTTAGTCAAAATCCTATCGGGAATTGGTTTGCATTCTGTGCAGAGATCTCCTAATGAACAGGATCTATGGAAAAAAAGGGTAGGGCAGGTTTGTGACTTTCTGTATACAGAAAGTGCCCCAGCTCCTGGAAGTGCAGCATACTGTGCTAGTCAAAGAGCTGCTTGCATTTCAGTTTTCTTTAGGGTCTCTTGTTGTGTGATATTTATTCATTGTAGTGTTTAGTAGTACACAAAGAACCATAAATAACATTATTTGTTTTCCAAGCTAAAGAAGCATTCCATTTTGTCTCTCCAAATATTGAGAAATTTGTGCTTTTTTCAGATAAATCCAAAATAATGCTGCCTTGGGTAGCATTTCCATAGTGAGACCAAGGATTTCTTTCAAAATCCTCTGTTAAATATTTTAAATTTGCATTTTCCTGAAACTCTTGTAAAGCTATAGTCCTTAAGGACAGGTCAGAAGGCTTATAGATTGTTGAATGTGTGACAAAGAGGCCATAAAGAATCTGGTCAGATGTAGCTAATTAAAGGTAAATGAAGGACAGCTGCATTTTATGTTTCCAGCACATCTTTGATCTGCTCTACCCCTCAGACCTCTGTGGACAAGGCAGTTAAATACAAACTAGGAGGCCTATTTTAAAGACATTAAAGCCCTCCGGGGCAACCGAGTGACAGTCCAAGCAGCCATAAGCTGTTTGCTTTATTCATTAGAGAACTTTAAATGTGTCAAGAAATAAAATAATGTCTATGCTCTTAGATCAGCATTAGCAATGAAGATTACAACAGCCCTGGGACATATGAATGGGCAAAATTCTTATGAAAACAAGTTTATTGAGAAGCATTTTACTATAACAGCAAAGAAAATATTAGTTACACATTTTCATTGCAGGAATATTGATTCAGTACGCATTGAAATACCTAAAGCTGTAATGACACAAACACTGTGTAACCCAATGCTGATCTCAGTGGTCACTTCAATCATTTTGTAAAAAAACTTCCTTTTCAGACACACATGATGGAAAGAATATGTCATATGTGAGTGACATAATGGCATGTAATACTTGCTGAAAAATTTATGGAGAATTTACACGATATATAGCCTTTCACTTGTGTCTAGAGACTCAGATACTTAAGTTTGTAAATTGCAAGTGTTTATTTTATAAGTCAAAGCTTTAATGTCAATACTACATCAGTAAAAGATGTAGAAAGACTAAATTAAAAAAAAATCAGTTGGCTATATAAACAACTCTTTATTGCTAGTCATTTTGGAAGATGTGACTTTGGCCAGAAGTATTTGTGAGTCCAACTCGGTGTATTTTTTGAGAATTGTTTGATATTATTATTATTATTTTGTAGAATACAAATTGAAGTGGAAATTAAGGTGAGGCAAATTCCTGTAACATTCTAAACTGTAAATTCTGGAGAGACATTCTATAACACCTCAATAATATTTAAGAACTTGGAGAAAATATTTGCCTTTTCTTAGTTTGTTTGCTGTGTTTTGCTGCATTATCTTCTGTGTCACTACCTAAACATTACATTGTTTAACTGCATAATCAAACTCTCCATGGTATTCACTGCCACTGGAACAGCTTTGGTGTTTTAAAATCAAAGTATGCAAAGCTTAGAATTCTAAAATGCCTGTGTTAACTCTCTTTTTGACTATGCCGTAAGTGCAAATTTCATAGGCCTTAGCATACAAAGAAAGTTCTACATGGCATTTTACTTCAGAAAGGCTCTATGTGACTAGCACAGTTGGAATTGATTGCCTACAAAAGTGCTATATGCAACTGGAGTTTTCAAGAACCTTTCTTCCAAAGAGAGGTAGATGCAGTTAGAAGATCTGTGACTAACCACTGATTTTTCCTGGGTGATTTGATATTTCCTGCTAGTCTTATTACAGATGTATTTAACTATGCATAATTTAACTCTAACTTGATGCTCCAAATTGCCATAGATTTGCCTAATGGCATATATGTAAGGATTTCTGCAGTGAAGCCATAGACATGAGGATAATCAAGGTGGTAGGTCTGTGAAGCAAGGACTAAATTTTTTCATCTTAAAATAAGCGGCAAATAAAAAATTCACATTAAACTAGAAGGTAGCCTTTATTTTTACTCAGCAAACAATTCTCAGCATAAATGAGCATTGAGTAGTTTAATTGAAGCACATTAAAACATTCTGTGAAGTTGTATTCTAGGCAACTAAATTCAAATATGTGGTTATTGGTAGCAGGGTTATTGGTGAGCGTAATATACTGAATTGGCCAATTGTGCCAAAAACATTGTGAAAAGCAAGCAATGAGTGCATTTTTGCTAAATTTAGAGCAGTTTGCCCAGGTACTTTAAACATTAAAGCTAGATATTTTTTATCCAGGGGAAAGCAATACATCAGTAAATTATTACAGAATTCTGCCAAATGTAAGAGAGGTACATATTGTGGACTGAGGACCTGTGGTTTCGGCTGGCGTACTTACACAGGTTCTAGTCAAAGTGAGTATGCATGTGTCAGCTTGAATGTGTTAGATTGAAAAAAAAAAAAAAGCCCGTACTATGGTAGAACTACTGTGAAAGGGAAATACCATAGTTGATAGGACCACTTACCTTAAGTTTAAAGATACAATAAATGTAAGTCAAAAAGGCAACTAAAATATATGAATAATCTTGCGGGTTTTTAACAGCCTTTATTTTTTCAGGGCTTTTTAACAAAGTACCTGGAACTTTAAGACAAACATCAAGACCTTCCGATATATTCCTTACTGCAAATGCTGCATTGCAAATGTTAGTTTACATCGCTTTCAAGAAGAGAGCTCCAAGAACACTGACTACTTCTAGTACAAATGTTACAGGCCAAACTTCAGAAATTTCAGCTGATGAGGTCCGGGGTCTTTTTGAAAGCTAGGTGATCACTGTTTCCAACCCTGCTACTCCTCAGTTTCCAGATAGCAATGCTACACTGATTGGTTGTATCTATTAAAGAACACTGTTACCTAGTAAGATGATGAGCTCAGCTCCTCATGCAAAGGATGTCTTCTAAAATGCGTTAGGTAATAATAGTAAAGCAAGAGCTCCTTCTGGGATTAATTGAGATCAGCTAACACATTTTTAAACACAGACATCCTTATCCATACCAAGGAAAAAATCATATTCAACATCTTGTTTAATCAATATGTTTTCTAGTATATTTTCTTCATGTAGACAAGGTCTCTAAGGAAGAATGACTCATGAATGCAGCACTGCCATTGTGGAGTACTTTTTGGAGTAACTTTCCATCTTTCCACATTTTCTAAGGAAAGCATTGACTTGGCTCATTACTTAAAAGGTTAACTAACATTTGTGAGGAGCTCCAGGGTACCATTAGTTAATCCCATACCACATCACTAAACAGAATCCTGGACAAGAGTTAAAATAACTGTCACTTTCTTAAGTGAAGGTTAATATGTAGATCTTTTCCAGCACAGTCCATGCATACATACTGCTACATAGTTTTTCTTGCAGCATGTTTGACACATACTACAATTGAGACTGGCATACTACAGTTGAGACTGTGTGACTGCCTCCCTCAGAAATTAATGGGCCTTGGCTGCCACAGTTATCCTAGCGTTTTCTGGACTTCTCTGATGGACAGCTACCCTTGCAGAACAGCTAAAAGCTTTATGTATCTTTGAAGATGGCATGAGACAACAGACTAATAGAAGTTATCCAGTGTAGAATTGTTTGCAGGGATACCTTTTTCCAGGCATTAATTATGCTTCAATCAGGAAGAGGTACCATGCCTCCTCTTGTCAAGTAAAAAGTTTTAGCCAGCAGACAAAACAGATTTAAGAGGTTATTTGTTGTTGTTTTCATTAGGATACAAAGGTCAACACAAGACTCTTTGTCAGACATATATTCTCAGAAGGAAATGCATAGCGCACATAAAATATTTATGAACATTTCTTACACTGTAACTATATCTATGTAAAAGCCAAAATAAATACCAAGTGTTCCAGCTATACAATATACAGTGCCTGATGTGTTTATTGCCGTATTTTCTATGACCAGTCTCTTTTCTGTTGTTTCTCCAGTTACTGTGTTATTCCAGGGAAATGAGTAACACAAGGGGAGGAGGGTGCATAATGACTTCTACACTGTAGGGGGTTGTCTGAACTAACACATGAATCATGCTCGACATCTCTTGAATCCATGTTGGAATCTTTGTTCAGGGTGTATTGTGCAGAGAACACGTATAGGGTGAGGGACAAGTTAGTGTGTATCATGAGTACTTCACACTGTTCAGTTCATAGCTTTGAGTGTCAAAAAAGAGCTAAAGACAAGAATTTGTCCCCTAAGAAGCACCAAAGTCATAATGATTCTATTTTTATCTGCACTTTTTAGCAAGCACTGTGAGCTGGATTTCATTCTTCAAGTATGGAAGCACTTGGGAAGAAGATGAGAAGAGCCATAATCCTGTGCTGCTGAAGTCTCACTTTCACTTTTGCCAGAAAGACAGTTAGACCATATTTTAAACAGTCATAGTATTCTCAGGCTGTGTATGATTATTGATAGAAGATTTGTGTGTCTGATGGGATAGAGGAACAAAGAGGAATGGAACTCAAAATACCCACCAGTCACTAAAATGTTTGAAGAGAGGTATATGAAGACTGCCAGTTTGAAATTTTAAATGTGAGTCTTGTAGAGCAATCCATAATTGGAAGCAATTTAGAAACGGAAGATATTAGTTGGAAAAGGGAAAATTTTCTACTGAGGAGGGTCGTTTTGGGGGGTCAGTATTTTCTGTCAATTTATTCCCTCCATGGGATCAGTTACTGAACATAATGTTTTACATAATAAAATTCTGGACTCCCTTCTCGGTTGTTGATATTTCGCTTGTGTATGCTCAGAGGATGTCAATGATGACAGCTGGTTATTTCTTCAACACAGAGATTTTGATTATGTCTTGTTTTATGGTTAGTATCCAATTTTCACAGGAATGTTTTCCAACCCAGAAGACAACAAATGTTGGACTGACCTAGTAATTGTTCTTTCCTATATTTCCTTTGGGCTCTAGTTGGGTCTGAGTTGTTATAAACATAATTTAGCCATCATAAATCATTCTGGGTTAGTTTGTATGTGACATCACCATGGAGACCCAATGGAATGACTAGAATATGTTTTTGGACAATCTATATGTAGCTATGTTAACTACTTTGTAATGAAAATAAAGTTTGTAAACAGTAGTCTTTACAGTGTGACAAGGCAAAATATGTCAAACCCTGATATAGCTGTTGAGCAAATTAGATTTTCATAGTGCTAATTGAATTTGTCATAAAGCTGATGAACATTAAGTAAAGAAAGAGCAATATATTTCATTTTATTGAGCACATCTCGGAGTGCTTGTAATTTCTAGGGCCACCACACTTTCTGGGCAGGCTATCAAGTAGGATGTTGTAATGATTTGCATGACTACTATACTAGATGGAAAAATGTAGCTTGTGTTTGTAGCTGTTCCATTAGTGTCTTGCACAGTGTGCGCTCCTTTGATGCAGTTTGGAGAGCTGTGTCATAATCCCAGCATCTTTGAGTTCTGTCTGGTGAAGTCAAGTAACTATACACCGCTTAAAACTTAGTGTGTAATTAAATGATGAGACAAAGGAAAGACTGAAAAAGGCAGATAGCCAATAGAATCTTGAAGTTATCAAAACAGAGCTCTTGCCAAGGACCTTGGAATTCATCTGATTCAGTTTCTGGAAAAATGCCTGAATTAAAAGTTATCCTATGAGGACCAAGAAAATAGAGCCAAATTCTGGCACTATACAGTTTTCTCCCAAAATGGACATTAATTCTGCAAAAACAGAATAGGGTGAACAACCCCTGGCCCCATGCTTGGCCCCCTACTGTTGGCTCTATCTACCAAAACAAGATGGAATAGGAGGTCCAAAATGGTGGAGGAAAAGGGAGGGGAGGCAGTAGAGCTTGGAAAAGGAAGGTGGTAGTTAGAGAAATAAGAACTCTTAGGCTATGCCCCCTGCCAGCACTGAAACACTCAACTGCAGCTCACAAAGCACCTGTTGGCAGCTGTTGCAGTAGTTTATAGTTTTTGGGACAGAATCAGGATAGAAAACTTACAGTCTATGTTCCCTTTTGTGACATGATTTGGCCTTATTTTAGCAAAATAGAAGTCATTGCTGGAAATTGTTACAGCAATAAATATACCTGGTCAGAAATAATGATGACATCTTTTGCTTTCTAGGAAAAATAAATGTTAAATTGCATGCTTTTTAGTTACTCTCAATAATACTGATATTAATATTCTTTGACTGATATCACCTATGTTGTTCTCCTTTTATCCAGAACTGAAAACCAAAAAAATTTTACATGGAGTGGAAAGAAAATATGACAAAACAATGGTCACAAATATTAGCCTGATACTGTCTTTAGACACAATGTAAAGAAACTAGGTGTAAACAGTTATCTGGCCAGTTTTATGTTTTGCAAGCTTTAAACATTAGAGTGAATGACAGAAAACAAGGAAAATTACATATGTTAAATTAAAACTCTTCACAAGTATTTTACATCAGGAATTCAGATTAAACATTTTAACATCCTCACAAGCTTCCATTTAAACTCCTGTTCAAATACATTTAGTTGAAAATTTTAACATTACATTTTATGCTCTTCTTCTGTTATGAACTCCAAAACTTACTTGTATTTGTGTACAAAAACTTTCATAGCCCCTTGTTGTTATATAAATAGATTATTCCTCCTCAACAGAAACATATAACAATTATCAGTAATATATGTATTCAATATGTAAAGCATATCAAGCAGAAAATAGATGGTTATTTTTAAATATCAGCATTTATTATAGGCTGAGCTAAAGACTCTATTGCTTTTGTTGGCTACCTCTCCTTTGACTGTAATGAGAATCTTCTCTCTGATAGTGCTTTGGTTATCTAAGTACCTATATTACTCAGAAAGTTTCGTTAAAGTTGAAATAGAAAGTAGATGATGTTTTGGAATTTAATTTTTTCTTATATAAACTTTAAAAACCCCACAGTTTTCCCATGCTGCTTGAAACTCTAAACTTACTAGTTCTAAAATAATTGAAATTGGAAACTTTGAGGCTTCATTATTTAGTAATGAGAGAAAAAAGAACTCAAGTTTCTGACATTGCAGTGTCAGACACTATGTTACCCAGGCAGAGCCTGGTTTCTGCATGAACCCCACCAAAAGTCTTTCTCCATCAAGCCTGTCAGAGATTAGAGCCAAACTGCAAATTCCATTGGTTCGCTTGTGTGTGGAACATTTCAAAATGAGATTTTCACTTTGTGTTACAGTTATTTCTTTGCCTTGCTTAGACAGAGAAAATAGTTGAGTAGCCTAATGTGTAAGAAATTGTCGTAGGTATTAGAAACTGTTATCTTTAGTGATAACTGAGTTCCGCTGTATTCTGTGCCATTAAAAAAAGAGGACAGGATCTGGACCTTAAGATAGTGATATCTGAACAAGAATAGCATCTAGTGGAACATAAGCATGTGCTTAAATTCAGTGGGCCTGTATGGTATGCATAAAGAGAGGAATTTGTAGATATTTTAGCTTGAATAAGAATGCTTGCATCAATCGAGATTTTTAGAAATGTAGCCTTAAATCACCAAAGTACTCATTCTGTGTTGCAAAAAGTTTGTAATTTTTTTTTTTAATAATACATAGATGAAATAGATGGTTTCAGTCATTCTAGTAAGTACAGTCTTCATGAACTGGTTTTTGCATGTTGTAGCATTAAATTTATTCATGTGGATAAGAGACCATGGATGCTTAAGAGTCTTAATAAACAGGCCAGAGAGTTCAAAAACATGAGAATCTATTACCTTGGACATACGGATATATATTTTTTCAGCATTTCAAAATCCTTTCAGATTTTTGTAGTTGTTTTTATTACCTCTGCATGTTGACATCTCAAAAATATACCTTTTCTGCGATCCTGATAAATACATCTTTTTTGTGTATAATTTGGTTTTTTTTTTGAATGATGGTGATATACAAAATGGAGAGAGGAGTAGACAAGACTAGAAAATCTGAGCAAAAATACAGAAGCTAAGAAAGTTCTCCCTGGGCAGCATGTGCTGGGAAGCATGGGCAAAATGTGGGTGGTAAACCTCTGGACTTTCCGTGAGGTGTCAGATGGGTGGAAAAAAGTAACTGAGCCAGCTTTGAAGCCAGCGTTGGCAGGTACAAGCTTCCAGATCTGTTTTTCCTTGGCATTTGCCCTTTCCTGTTCACACCCTCCATGTGTGAATGTTAAGTCCCCAGCATATGAATTCAAGTGCTCATGATGAGCGGTGGAGGTGGGAAGGGGAAAGCCAGTACTATGCATCAACACAGAGCATGATAGGATGAAGAAACAGTAGGGCTGCAGCTCAGATGGGCAGCTAGTGAATTAGCTGTCATCTTAACACCAAGTTCATTTGAGACCCCAGCACTGCCTTGTGGTGTCCTTAGGAATTACTCTGATATGACAAAAATCCAACCTGAACCCCCCTCCTTCACTACTTTCAGCAAGACTTAATGTATTTATTTACTATGGTAATCAAATGTTCTTACCGTTCAGTCAGAAAACTGAGCAATAACTATGATTAAATTGATCATTTATCTTAAGTCCTCACTTTCTCTGCTATAATGAATAGCTAGCACCATATACTGTCTAGAATCCTTGACAATATTTAGTATACAGAGTATACAAGTACTGTATCATCAATGATATTTTTAGATTTTTATTTATTTTTCAAACTTCAAAAACTGATTGAGTCAATGAAAATTAAACTACTATTTGTACAAACATTAATTAAGCCTTTTTTATTATTATTTTATAGGTCTTGTAGAAATTTGCCTGATGCATCCTCTTGATGTAGTGAAAACAAGGTAAGATTCTGCTTGAACAGGTTTTGTTGACTTTGGAAGATATCCAGATTTGGAGCTATCAAAAACCAAAATGTTAGAATTTCTCACAGGATAACTTGTGCCTTTAATGGCTTTTATATTTACTTACCTGTATCTACAGCATTTGACAGATGGAATTTGGATACTATGACACATTTCTGATTGGGGGTTATCTAAAGGTGCTAAATCTGTTTTATGACATGTATTTTCAATGTTGTAACAAAATCCTGTAGATTAATCTGCTATATGTATCATCTGCAGTAGTACTTTTGTAAGCTGTTGGGAAATACCATATCACCTCCAAAATACCTTTAAAATGTATTTTAGTAAAATAACATGTTCCGTCTTCTGTCTATAACTTCATGCTTTTATCTTTTTTTATCTGTCCCTATTTTGTTTTCCGAATATTTGTGTTTGTGTGAGTATAAATTTTTAAGTGACCTGGAAGATGTGGGCAAATTAAGGTTTTTTAATGTTGATTACTGAAATGGAAAAATAATAGTTGTGCTTCTAGTTTCTTGAATATATTTTTGCTTTTCTGTGATTTTTAGTTTTCATATCTATTTATAAGTGAGTGTTTCCACCCATGAAAAACAAACCAGGATACAGAAGCATACAATAAGGAGAAAACTTTTTGTGGCATATATGTTACATGTGATGCCAATAATTGCCATATACTGCTCCTGGAGTTCTATCTAGTTCTCAATCACCTAGGCAGGAAAGCTTCACTATCAGCTGAATCGGCCCAAAACAAATGATGACCATATTTGATATATTTGGTATTTTGATATGACCACAGCTGTGGTGTCTGAAATATGCTTGAAGCAGTCAACTATGACTGAAGATTCTAGTTCCAGTTAACCAGCATGTGAGCTTGTTAAGGATACATTTTTGGCTTCTGTTTAAATCATGTTGTGTAGTTTGCTTAAGACCTTGAGACACATTATTCTGCAGCTTGCATTTTGCAGGAGAAAAATGCCCAGCCACTGGAAGACAGTAATGCAGGCTCCATCCATATTAACTGCTGCTTAGGTGCTGTAGGTGTTCCTCAGGGCTTGGAGTTTAACTCCTGGGGTGACTCAAGCAATTCTTCTGTATCCTTTCATGATATGGAATATATCAATTCATATAGAGACAATACACCTGGTAGTTTCAAGGATCCTGTCTGCTTTTCCAGGTAGCACTGACACCTTGCTATTAACAAAATTAAGATTGAACGATTGAAATTAAAGCCTCAGAAAAGGCAGGGTACAAACAAAACAAAGACCAAATTTAAAATGAAAACATTTGTTTTGCTCTGCCGTCCTGTGGTCCTCATGGGATGTGCTTTAGTGACTTCATTTCGGCAGGTTGTGCTATGTTATATAGCTCTCAAGCTTTTAGTTTTACCTCTTCCTGTTTTTCTCTTTGTACTAAACCAGGAGTCATGTTTTTCTGTAATATAAATGTAGCATCAGATTTGCTTCTCATCCTCATGCCTCCAGTCTTGGTTGAAAGAACTTAATACATATCCTTAGAATCATTTATGATTTAAGACATGCTACATATTATATATCGTAAAAAGCATTAACTGCACATCTGTTCTGATAAATTGTCAATAAACAAATGTACTTTCAGCTTTCTGATAGAAACCACACATGCAGTGGACTCGCAGAATCCAAGGGCATATTTTCCCATTTCTATTCCAGATTTTACAGGGTTTGTCATACTTTTAGCAGTGAAAATGCTGATCACATCTGAGACCCAGGAATGGAAAGCATTAAAGAGTATACAGGGATGTTTGTGAAGCTGTATCAATGTTAAAATAATAACAATAATTAAGAAACTTTTAAATGTGAAATCTGAGTCCATAAACAGTGGAATTAATGAAAGCAGGAAAAAGTGAAAGAAGAGTAGGTGTGCAGGAGAAATCGGATTATGGATCATGGAGAAGCCAGGAGGCTGAATCAAGTAAAAAAGGCATTAAGCAAATTTCTTTATCTGAAGAAACTTCAAGAGAATTTAACTTTTCCACTGAATTAGCTGCAACACTTTTCAGAAGTGGGTAGCACCCAAGTGATAGTTTCCCTGTATTTTGATAGTACAGATGTATTCAGACATATTATACAGACTTTGGAGTAACTTTTCTGCTGATCTTAGCAGATGTTAGTACTTGAAAACACTTACATATTGGAAGCCAGTGACAAAACCAAGAATAGAATATCCTTGATCTTATCCATCATTCCATTCCACATTCCTAACATCATGCCACTTCCTTTCACTTCATAATGGTCCAAATTTGCCATAGCAGATTAATTCTTTGATGGCTTTGAAGAAGTTCAAATAAAACATTGATTTTAATTCTGAATTTTGGATTCAGAATATTTTCTCATGCATTTTCATTTACTTTACTCCTTTCTTGCAGTGCCTCTAAGTACTGCAGTGCACTTACAGTTTTCCAGCTTGGTATTGATAATCTGCCATTTCCTGACTAATTTCAGCTACTGCAGTTTTAGTGATTTTTTTGGGGTTTTGTTTTGGTTTTTTTCCTTATGGTTAGATGAAAGAACGTGTAAAAGCAAAATCTGTTGCTTGACTTTTATGTTTTGAGTTTCCTG
Organism: Loriculus beryllinus; assembly: GCA_039877255.1. Taxonomy (NCBI): domain Eukaryota; kingdom Metazoa; phylum Chordata; class Aves; order Psittaciformes; family Psittacidae; genus Loriculus; species Loriculus beryllinus. Next base: position 11,872 of record JBCJKH010049132.1, read on the forward strand.
CCCTTTTTCTATAAAGTGTTTGTTTGGTGGAAAAAGTCCCATAGCCATTTGAGATTAGTGGAATCTCAATCTACCTTAGCGTTCTGAAGGAGTTTAGGGAAAATGCCAAAGGCTCACATTTAGTAGAGTGGTGGCTTAGCGTCTTTACTGCATTGTCTTGTGTGTGTGTGGGTGTGTGTGTGGGTGTGTGTGTTTTATAAAAATTGAAGAAAATAAAGTTCCTGTCAGGTATTATTTTGAAACCCTACAAAATGGTTTGGCTCTTTTGTGACAATGTTTTGCAATATCTATTCTGTGTTTAGTAATTTTCTATTCTACAGTAACAATGTTTTGTGTTTTCTACAATAAACATACACAAACATGTATTTGTGTATAAATCTGATTTTTATATATATATATATATA
>JBCJKH010049132.1:12375-25296 GCA_039877255.1 Loriculus beryllinus
TTCTACAGTAACAATGCTAGGCTTGTTTGTCTCCTCACACCAAGGGAGGAACTATATATACATATATATATATACACATTATAAAATATTATAACAAGCCATATACTTAATGGGCTGGTTTTTGCTAAATGTACATTTGAAAAAAATTTTATTTTGTTATCTATTATAACACCAAATATATTACTTTAAGAACTTAATGTGAGTGAGCTAGGTAGATGGATATAACTATGATTCATTTTTTTAGCTCTATGTATCCCACTTATTCTTTGAAATGAAGCTTTTTTTTCTCAATTACAAGATATATTGATATAATTTCTGATGAGACAGCATTAAAAAATTGGTGCTAAACTTTTGATGTCTCAGTGTACCAGAGTCTCTGTTAGCTGTTTTATTTATCAGTTTCTGTTATGGTTAATTTAGCCATCTGTAAAATAAAGTACTCAATCTCTATCCTTGTCCTCTTAAGTGAAAGTTTTACGGAATTTGGTAAGGAGTTATGTGGGTGCCTATGTATGAGCAGGGAGAGCAGTAGCAAGTAAGATTTTTCTGATACAAATACAGTTGAGATATGGGGGAAGGCCTACTTTTCAAGTAAGAAACTTAGATATTTCTTTGCCAGAAAGTGAGGAGAAAAATGCTTTTGTCTGGATAAAGAATTGGCTTTACTTATTTTGGACCATCTTTTACGTAGTAAGTGTAATGCAGACTATAATCCCATTTTCTTCCATCAGACTTACCAAAGGATGGCAAAAGTGTATTCGGTGTCATGATACGTAGGACAAGACATTAACATACATATTACTTAAAAATAGTGAAGTTCTTTTCCAGCTAGACTTTATCCTTTATGTCTTAGTGGCAAATGTTTTGGCTTAAGCAAATGTACAAAATTAAGAATTTCATAAAGTTTTATTGTTGAAAAATTAATTCATATGCAGCACCTCACAGGTGTAGTTGTTGAATGAAAGGGAGAGAATTACAGGGAGTTGCCTGTGCAAGTATTCATTCAAACCGTTGAAACATATATTGAAGCAGAACAGCCATTTTGGATGTGACTGTATTGTGTAGTTAGGAAACAGAAACCATGCCTTGTAACTTTTTGTAACAGTTGTATTCATGACAGAATTTAATAAAAACCACATATGAATCAATATATGAATAAGTGCTTTCAAATGATAGCAAAAAAAAAAAAAAATAACAAGACCACAAAAACCTTTCAAATACACAACGTATCTGAAAAGATTTGTGTCTGAAAGTCCTATGAACAGGAATAATCTTATGTGGATTAGAAGAATCATTTACTTACCACTTTCATTTTGGCAGTAGTTTGACATCACTGTGCATTTTGAGACAAATTTTTGAAAGAAAGAAGGTTTCTCTCATGTTAGACTAATAGAAAATTGTGCTCCAGATATGTGTTACAGATAAATTAGTTCATACCACTTGAAAATTCAGGATTTTTTTACTTCAAGGCAGTGTATTCAAAGAGTGGTAAATGTTATCATAAGTAAAATAACATCTAAATGACTTGGAGAACATCTAGTTTATTATGGAGAAAGTCTAGTTTATTATATTATCAGGAAAATCATCAGGGTAACTTGTGTCATAGCAAGTTAAACATATATTCAGTGGGTAATGTTTTAATACTTTTCTGGTTAATTCAAATAATGACAGTTCCACATGACTTTAATTTTTTTTCTCTATATTTAAACAATTTCTACTATTTTCAGACATAATTGTGTCTTAACAGAGCTTTACACTGGGATGTGTGTGTAATTTAGAAAGTAATGCCTAAGGAGACCAAGGTGGCATTCTTTCAAAAGCATTTACTTCAATTTATCAGGAGAATAAGTTAGTAAGTATATCTTGTTTTCCTGATGAACCTGTTTTATCTCCCTGTTTTTTTGTTAAAGCTGTTTCTCACCTTTGGCAGAACCTGGGGAAGATGCAGTCCATGTTGCTTCTAATTTAATACCTTTTTACACAGTTCAGCGTTAGATCATAATTTTCATGTGAACTGACTTTCCATCTTATGTGTGATCCAGAGTATCAGCATTAAAAAAAATAGGCAAATAATTCACCTCTAGAAACTTTGAAGAAAATTTCAATCTAGTCATGGTAGAGATTTTATAGTTTGCTACTCTTTCTGTAAAAATCTAGACCAATATCATGAATCTAAAGCTCCAAATTTAGAAAATGATTTAGAATCTAAGTCCAAATTTGGTCTCTGCACTACAGACCCATTTCTACTTAAAAAATGTTCTGCTGATTTGTGTGTATGTTTATCCATTTTGTTCCTTTGTTCCAATGCTGTCATTTTGGTCTTATTAAAAAAGTTCAGCTTACTACATGTGTTTCTGATCTCATTCCATCTGTTGTTTTGCAAGAGCTACTTCCTTTATATCATTAATTCCTCTTTGATTTCTAGCTTTTTTGTTTGAGTGAGCAGTAGTGGAGCCTATTTCTGAAAAACATTGGTTTAAGAAAGAGTTCAGTGTTACCATTTCCAAATGTCCATATCTCACTTGGTTCACATCAGGCCATGTTAAGTTCATATTATGTGATGCAAACTGCTCTACTTAGATTTGTAACATTTAGATTTAAGCAAAAAATACTCTTTTTGTCCTGGGAAGATTATCATGATACCAAACAATTCTCTATTGGAAGGAACACTTGAACTCAGAAGACTGTTAGAAAAACAATGAGTGTTGGCCAATGAAATTCTTCATTTAATTAATTTTGAAAGTTTTGAATTCCTTTTCTTTTTTTCCTTTTCAACTACTTTTAAGTAATTTTGAACTAGGAAAACAGAAGTTTTGGTTTGAAAATGTAGAGTGCAATATCCACTGTCATCTAAAAGTACAATATAAAAATGTATTGAAACTGATTGTTTCCTGAGAAACGCTTTTTTTCATTTTGAGGAGAAAAATATAGTAAAAATAAACCCTAATCAACTCAACTTAGTGTCCTTATTTCAATGAAATGTTAAGGCTTTTCTCTGGGATTAGTTTTACTTGATGTATCAGTAAGCCTTGGCACAATTTTTCACAGGATTTCTGTGCATATTGTAGCTTATACTCTGGTTTTGGCATTTGAATCTCAGCATTGAAAGGTTTTGAATGTTTTCTTACAGATCCAAATTTTTTTAATGAGAATTTATCTCAAATATACAATAATTTGGATGTAATCCAGGCTCTGTAATTTGCCCTTTGTTTACTTCTACATACAGTCTGTTAGGAATTAATAAGGGCACGCGGGCTAATAATTCCTGCTAGATATACTATTCCGTTTAAATCCTTCCCTGAATTAAAGAACAGTATTGATGTGTACTGTTAAACAGATGCTCTGATTTGCAGTGCTGGTCAAAGCGATTTCTGTTCCTGTGTGCTTTTTTTTTTTTTGTATTCATAGGCATACCATATGTAGATTTTTTAAAGATTGTCAAGATCCTTTGGGATAAAAGGAACTGAAAAGGAACTGTATAAATGCAGCTTCATCATCTCCTCATGTGACACTGTGTTATTTGTGATCAAACAGCAGAACTGCCTCATAATATCCCCATTTCAAGTCACTGTGGGCTTTTGTAAAAACTGTAACATACATTGTTTCTTCATTTTAGAATAATCCTATCTCTTTTTTTGAAAGAAACTGAATTTTTGCATCATCAAATCAGATTGCCAGAGATCTCTTTTCTCAAGCTTTTCCTTAATCTCAGTTAAGTGTTCTGTCATTTAATCTGGGTTTTTTAATGAATAGTAGATGTCTTTTTAGACAACTGAAATACCATAAAATGAGAATTTCCATTTGATAGCGTGGCATGATGATACCATGGGGTTACGTGTTGTCTGTGCCATTTCACTGGCCATAGCAAAACTACCTTCAGTTTCTTGATTCACTTATGAGCTGTAGCAACCTGAAATTTCTAACACCTGCCAAATTCAGGTCCCTTTAATTTATATTTTGCTTTCATTCTAATGTCATAACACAATATTCTTTCTGTGTTTGGATGTCCAGTACTTAAAAAGTTCACGTAGACATTTCCTGGCAACTATAGAAGCAGAACATGTAATAATGACAAAAGCATCAGGGTTTCCTCTCTATAACCCGCATCTGTATATTTACATGTTTTTAAATAAATATAAACAGACATATTTTGTTGTACTGGTACAGCATCTTCATTGATAGAGAAAGTGAAGTTGCTCTGTGTTTAAGTTCTCTAGCACTGGAAAAACCTGCAGTTCATTAGCTGTGTCTTCATGATGCAGTTTCAAGAGAGCAGTGTGGACTGCATTTTGTGATTTCATGGGCTGCGCATTGTGCAGTTGCAGTTTAAATCCAAGAAAGTCTGGGTTTTGTTTTGGATTTTTTTCCTCCCTTTTTTTTATATCTTAATTTTATGAAAATATTTATTTTCATAAATGAGGCTACAAATAACCCTCTTCTAGACAGAGTGGCAAATGTGACAAAAGAGTTCCTAAACTGTAATTATGGAGAAAAAACATGCCATGGGTTACAGATATGACAAAATAATTATTTTTTCATTGCACTGTATGGAAGTGCACTGAAAGGAGAGAACCTAGGACTAAATGCCCTCTAAAACATACTCATTGTACTAGTGGCTGCTTCTCTAGCTAGAACCTACCAAAGAAATAGGAGAGTGTAACAGCTCTTGAATTCTCTTTGTAGTATTTCAGGATTTCTGCAGATAATCAGGATGCTTATGTGAATCAGAAACCATGACCAAATCTTCATGACAAAAATGAAATTCAATCTGAAACATTTTGGATATGTGGGTCAGCTGACAGATCTATAAAAATATAGCTATATTTGTGCAGAAAGTACCCTGCAGTATAATAGGGTGTGTTATGGTTTGTATTAAACACAATAGATGCATTTAATTATTTTATTTGTTTAGATTCCCACAGCCTCAGGATGTGCCATTGTATTACTGTCAAAAAAGCCAAAAAAGTTTACTACCATAGAATCATAGCTTGGTCTGAGTTGGAAGGGACTTTAAAGATCATCTCATTCCAGCCCCACTGCCACAGGCAGGGACACCTTCCACTAGACCAGGTTGCTCAAAGCCCCATCCAACCTGGCCAGGTTGCTCAAAGCCCCATCCACATTGCCAGGGGATGAGGCATCCACAAGTTCTCTGGGCCTCATCAGTGCCTCACCACCCTCGCAGTAAAGAGCTGCTTCTTCACATCTTCACTAAAGCTACTCTTCCAGTTTAAAGCCATTCCCACTTGTCCTGTCACTGCTTGCTTACTTACAAAAGCTATAACTTATAGTAATGTACTTTTTTTGAGATATGTAAATTGCTTCAGTACCTCCTCTGCTCTAATAGTGAGAAAGAAATAACATTAAGAGACTTGGCACTCAATGTAATATGGACTATCCTGTACATCATTTATGAATCTGATTTATTTATTGTGGAAGTGGGACATCTGTTCACCTGTTCATCTGCTAGTTCATGGAAATGGTGACTTGTACCAGAACTGCTATCATTTTATCCAGGGCTGTATTGGCCACTTCAGTAGAACAAGCACTTAAAATCACAGCTAGTTCCCAAATGAGGTGTTACAGCCTGCATCCATCATGTCCTGCATCCTGCCACTGCCAACACTCAGAAATCCCCATCCTCCTGAGTTCAGCAGCCTTTCCATCTCCCTCTTCTTTTCCTTCTCCTCTCTTCTCCCCCTGTTTCTGTTAGCTGTTTGGCCTGAAAGCACATATTTTGTCCAGCTTATTTTAAAATATGCGAGGTGACAAGCTCCCTGTAATTCCCTTGGGAGGCTCCTGCATAGTCTACTGCTTCTCACAGCCAGGTGTTATTTTCGGATATTCTAGTATTTCCATTATACAGTTTCATTGCTAAAAACTACCTACACTCCCTGTACTGTACATTGTTCCCCTTTCCCTTTGTTTATTCCACTTAGACATTGTAGGTGCATAGTATGCCCCCATTTTCTTTTTCATAAACCTAAAGTAGTTAAAATAATCAGGAAGCTTTTTAGGTAATCTTTTCTGTGTATCAGTCCATATTTAAAATACAGTGAGTCAACTGAAACCATGAGGGATTGAGTGGAATGAGAGCAAGAGTCCAGAGCAGAAAGTGGAGGGCTAGGAGGTGAGAAAGTACATGGGATTCTATTTACAAGAAAAATATGTGCTGAAAATAAGTATTTAAGATGGGAATTGGGGAGTGGAAATGAACAGATGTTAGCACAGTTGCAGAAGTAGTTTGGAGACAAAGAAATGGGATAGTTTTAAAAATGTATGCATTTTAAAGTAATATTTTAAATAGGGATTAAACAGCTGGGAAAGGTTACATAGGCTATGAGTTAGAGACATCTATGGTGTACATGAGATTTTTTCTAAACAATCTAACAAAGCAGCCGGGTGAGTTATTAACAGATGTTAATGATTTGTCAATGGTATAAAACACGAAGATCACATTCAGGGTATACGATGGTCATGCCTGATTTCTCAGTGGACAAAAATTTCACGTTAGACCACTGTCATGCCTGATTTCTAGCCACAGATGAAACATGCCTAAAATAAAATAATCAGGCAACCACTTTGGTAAAAAAAAATAAAGGGGCAGGGGGAAACTATGTTTACTTTTACTAGTATTTGGTCATGTGGTGGGAGATAGTTAAGTATGGAAAAACAGTATTTAATGTCTTCATTTACATGAAAAAGAAAACATTTTTGGATACAAGATACGTTCTCTTGGATACAAGAGAATAAAGCTGTGTATGTTGGAAGCACAATATAATTGTAGCAATGCCAATAATTCTGTCTGAAATGTTGGCCATTAATACTATATTTAAGTATGTCCCTAAAATAACTGCATTAGGCCGGTAAGTGCCAAGTAAATCTGCAAATAAATAAAAAGAGAGATAATATCTTTATGAGCTATGCTTTTTGTATGTTTTCACAAGCAGATGCATCAGTGTGTATTCTAGGTCTAGAGGGGGTTTTGAGAAACAAGAGTCTTCATGTTGAGTAGGGTACAAGTAAAATAGCATCTCCAAAATAATCTTGGCACAATAGAGCTGTCTTTTGAATTTATTTCTCAAGAGAGTGGAAAAAAAAAAAAAATTGTAATTTTTTCACTGCTAAGATATTGTAGTAAGCTGATGACTCCCTGGTGAGAAGGCAGTGGGTCAGATTGTGCTTTTACAACCCGAGCTGAGCCAGGGGCATATCTCAGCAGCATCAGCTGAAGAGCAGCACACGGAAGGGGTTGTGCCTCAGAGGTGCTGTGACCTTCATGGTTTTACTGTATCCCAGTAATGGATTGTTGATCCCTAGAAGTACTTGTAACTGTAAAACTACTGCCATTCCTTATACCTTTTTATCCATTTCTCTAAATCTGGAGCAAGGGCAGTAGAGTACCAGCATGTCCTTTGTGCAGTGGCTGCTATGTACACATCTGCAGTGGAGTGGTTAGAAAGTGCTGCAAGTGCCCATATATACATGATGTAATTCAGGGTCTGTAACAGAGAGAAGAGAGATGTCATATTGAGTGCTACCTGTGATACTATCGATCTAGCATCTTCCCAGAAGTAGCACCTTCAATCAAGATGGTTTCTCCCAGGAAGTACCTTGGATACTTCTTTTCTTAGTACATTAGTGAGCTGAATCAACTCAATGCAAGAATCAGACAAGTGTCAGAGACAATACAGTGGATGAAGGAGAACAAGACAAATGGGACTTGGGCTGGGAGAAGTACCTGTAAAACAGCAATGTTTAGATTATTCTGCTCTCTCATGATGATTTTCCTTGAGTCAGCTACAGACTGAAAGGATCAAATTAAATAGTTCTGAGATCGCTAAACTGGAATACAAATTAGGGAAAGCAAAAAGGAAAAAACTTCTTTGACTTTTTTTTTTTTTTGTATCTTAGAAAGAAGTTAATGACAACATATTTAATTTGAAAATGTGGTTTCAAAACATTTTAAACTCAGTTCTTTTGGAATTACATTTGTTTCCTTGAAACTTACACTGCCATACAGTGGCAGTTTAAGGAGCTGGCAACAGTGGAAAACAGCACTGATCAATTAGTTATCTTCTGGTTGGGTTTCTTTTTGACCAGCTGGCTTCCTGAATTGGTTCCTCACAAAACTGTGTAACAGGCAATACCAGGACAAAGAAGGGGGCAACCCAGACAGGTCATCACCAAATTCTATGCTAAAGGTATTCATGAAAGGCACGTGTGTATGCACTTTCATTAGAGTGGAGTATGATGTTATTCTGGTGAAAGGGTGATCTGACACTCAAAGAGTTAGTTCTGCTCCTAATTCCTTGCCACCCAAATCTTTTCTGTAGTGTGCATAGTATTTTCTCACCATTTCCCTTATGTCAGATCCAGGAATTGCAAAACTGCGAAGAAAATTTATTCAGATTGAGGAAATACTGGAAAATTAAGGTATTTAAAAGTGGGATTTTTTCTAGCGGATGCTTGCTGTTCGATCAGCTCTGTGTAATGCAAAAGTGCATCCTAATCAAAGATATATATGTACTTATTTATTATGCCTCTAAGTAAAATATGAACTTGCTTGTATGATTGCCATTTTTTCTATCTCATCTGATAGAACATATTTCATAGTGTTACATCTTCTCCTAGAATAAGAAGTCCAGTTAGCATGGACAAAAATATTCTCCTGAAAACATAAGTTGAGCTCCTCCACAAGGGCAATAAAAATAATGCAAGAATATTTGGTAGGTAAAATACTTTCCTAATTTAGTCATTGAAAGGTGAAGTTTTAAATTAATAGAGATGCATCCTTTTCCTTTTCATCTCTCTTTGTCTCCAGGGAGAGGTGTGAGTTCTTTAGTCAGTTCTGCTGAGCAGAGTGAGAAAAATGGAACATGAAGTGTTCTGTGCCAGGTAAGAACTAAACCTGGATATACCAGAAATCACCATCCCTGGAAGTTTTCAAGAAACATGTAGACGAGGCCCTTAGTGACATGGCTTAGTGATTGTCTTGGCAGTCCTGGGGTAATGATTGGACTTTATGATCTTAAAGGTCTTTTCCAGTGTAGCTGATTCTATGATTCTATACAAATGAGTATGGGACCATATGTAAAACCGATAGTTAGATGCTCTCACAGAGGAGAGAGCAAGGACATACTTAACAAGAAGCTTGAGCTCCAGAATCATGGAACATGGAAATGCAGAGGATATGTACTTGTCATCTTGCCATACACTGGCGTGATGATCTGCTACTGATCATTGGCAAGGACTAGATATTAGGGTGGATAGCCTTCTGATCTTTTGTCTTTTTATATGTAATATTAGGACAAGAATAACTGAGTCTAAGTTCTCCTGAATATATTTGAAACTAGCAATTGGGTTTTAAGTATCTCAAGGGTTGTGGCCTACCCTTCTAGTAGGTGGTGTGGAGGAAAAAAGCCTCCTATCCTTACAATAGAGCTCCATCACTTTCGTGGATCAAGTTACTTATGAAGGCACATATGACATAGTTGCCTGTGATAACAGGTGCTGAATTCACTGGCACAGCCAGCTCCTTTCAATCCTATTTGGGTATTTCAGTACTATTTGATTTGTATGACAAAGTATTAGAAAAGTAATAAAACAATGATGATGATTGTATCATGCTCACCTGTATTCTGATTAACATGAAAAGCACCTCATCCATTAGAAACAACATGATCCCTGAGAAAAATCATACCTGTGGAACAAGGTTAATAATAGCAGATGCCTTCTGCTGGCTTTGCTAAAGAAGCTGCTATACATTAAAACTTTCCCTGATTAGTCAAACAATATGTTATGCATTAGTTAGATGCATTAATGATGCCATTTCTACTCACTCATCTGTATCCTTTGTAGAAATGAGTACAGCAAAAGTATTTAGAGCTGTTGAAGAGGAAGGACAAAGTCTTATTCTTGTCTTTTTTTGCTATAATGACAGCTCAAGGGACCTTGAGGGAGATTTTGGCACTGGAAAATTTTCTTAATGGAACAAAAATCCTTAGGTGGTAGCTGGTATAGAGGTGGATTAATGACCCTGCTTCACCTGTTCCTTGCAAACTCTTATTTGGGAATAGGTAATTCTGGAAAGAACTCGATGGTCAGAATGTCTTTTATACTCTAGGTTTTTGTGGCTGCCAGAACAGACCCTTGTGACTAATAGGAATTCAGTATCAATTAGAAAAACTCCCAGAGTTGTGTTACATGCTCTGGGGCTACAACAGTTCCACTATTCTTGGCTAGCCTGAGTGCGATGGAGCTACACAAAACAGCTTCAAAAAGCTTGGCCCACAGTCCTTCCTCCCATTTAATCATATTGCTTAAGAATAATGTAAACTTCAGTCTTGGGTGACAAATCTTAAAACTGGTACAGCACAAAGCCAATTCACAGGTGCTCTTGGAAGACATAATTTGTGCAGTTGCACCAAATTTCAGTTTATGTGAATAAATAGCCAGAAACATTTGGAAAGATGTTATTTTGCTATCTGCAGACAAACTACCTTCTAAACAGACAGCTTTATTGAAATGCTGGTGTTTGAAAGCTTCGGTGTTTGAAAAATAGACCAGGATTTCTATCCAGAGCATAATAAAATCTCAAAACAAACAGACCTAAAGTTTTGATGAGTCATATTTCAGAAAGCAGAGATTTTTTTGCAGATGCAGCAGTCATTAGAATTTTTAGTAAACTTTTCAGATTTCAAAATGGCAAAGCTAGTGCTTTGGAAGCTAGTGTGAAATTGCAGAAGTGGTACAGATGCTGAATGCTCTGTGTACTTCATATATTCTGAATGAAATGCAAGCAGTCTTTACAGCAGTCCTAAGAACAACATAAACATTTTCATCCATACTGAACATAAAAAAGAAAGGAAGAAATTTGAAGCAGTTTCCTCTAGCAGCAAAGCAAGGACTGAAGTTTTGTCAGCCTCACACGTCAGAGAAGTTCTCCTTAAGCATATTAGGATTATCAGGAGTGTCCTGAAGAACAGTCCTAGTTATCCTTTTCATCCTTCTGCCAGAGGTTACGGCCTCAGTAGCAGAAGCATACCAGAAGTGAAAATGTGGTGTCTCTTCATGTACTGCAGCTTATAGACCATCAAACTTACTTGACATTACTTCTGTTAAAGTTAAAACTGTGAGCAAAAATACCTGAGGGACAGTTCATTTTGTTCTTTCTGCTACAAAGTGGTAATATGGGGCAATGTGTTGGGACAAGTGGTGAAAATAATATACCCTTGATTATAGCATTGTTAAATGCATTCCAAAAAGTGTTGTGGTTCAGTTACATATACCCAATATTGGTGAATAATCTGGCATGACAACATGAGATTTTTGGAAATTCAGAGTGATATATGTCCATAACTTAGATGAGAAAAGGTGAAACATTCTTCAAGGTCTGTCTAAATTTACATTTCACTAAGGTACTGCCAAAAGAATGTGCAGCACTCTCGATACTCCAGTAAGCATTGAAATAGGGCTGGAGGATTATAGATGCTCTGTCAGCAGGAGCTTGAGTTCACGGCACGAAAGATTTAAGCCAGGTTTTGTTAGAAATTCAGTATTGATAAATGTAAACTTTTGTATTTGTTGGAATTTTTCATTAAATTGACAAATGTTTTTCAAAGTGAAATTTTCCCATAGCAATCCATTTTATCAAGCTGGAATTTTTGTTTAACTTTGCTGCAAATGCACCATCACCACCACAATTAGTGGTCTCTATACAAAGTATCTGCAGAAACTCTTTGAAGGTATATTTCTCAGGTATTGTTCTGTTTCTATGTATATGTTCTATTTCTCAGGTATGTTTATGCTGGAGTGGTTAAAGTCAAATAATGTTTCATTAATGTGTAAGTTATATAGTGTCTGGGCACATAAAGCAAAGTTTTGAATAAATAATTTCATTGTCATTATTTCTTTTCAATACTAATTTTACAATATGGGCCTATATATCTAAAATTGCTGGACTGTCTATAGAAGAAATACATTATCTGCTTAATAAGTACATAAAATCTAGCTACTGATTTTTTTTTCTGTATGTGCCTTGTATCATCTTTTGCAGTATTATGATCTTTATTTTCAATAGTTTTCCCTTCTACACCAGTGTATTTTAGTACTTTTCTTGTATGCTAAGCAAGTCAAGCAAAAATATGTAAGAGCAGAGAATTTAATTGTGCTTTCTGTTGTTATAAATACTTCTATTATGCAGAAGAATTGCATTGACATTTTAATATGCTGTCACTTTAGGATACTACATGAAGTGTGAACAGAGCACAGGCATTTTTAACAGGTGTGTCTAATTGTTAGTTTGTTTCTTAGAAATAGCTGTAATGTAAAATTTGGTGAAACATGTATAACCAAGCTCTTTGGATCCTGCAACATGCTAACCAGGTTTTTCCTTTGGCTGCTGGTAAAAACAAATTGGGGTGTGTAATTGATTTTTTGTAAGTAAAGCTTTTATGTTTGCTTTGAGTTCAAACTCCATCTTTTTCTTGTTATTTTTTTTTTGTCCCTTAGGAGGGATTGCAACATGGGCTTTTAGGAAAAAAAGAGTCCAGTGTATTCATTTATTTTAGCGAAAAAGACGTTTCTATTACTTTCAGATTTTGCCAGTCTGTAACTGCAGAAATAATCATGAAAAGGGTGAAAGCCAGATCAATTACATTTTTTAAAAGCGTATTTTCATTAAGTTTTCCAAGTGCCCGTTATGTTCAAAGGGAGTTCAAGATTGTCTTCACAGAATATTTGAAAAGCCCCTTAAAAGAAACAGATCCATCCAGAAAAATGTCTGGCTTGTTGGACAAAGCGTGTTTATTTTAAAAAATGGCAAAAGAGGAGCCTTAACATGCATACAGTCTTTTGAGATTTTCAGTAAGATTACTACTAGTTCCAGAAGTGGATAGAAAAATATCTTTTAAAAAGTAA
>JBCJKH010049133.1:3728-21693 GCA_039877255.1 Loriculus beryllinus
AATTGGATTGGTGAGCACCTGGTGGCCAGCTAAGGTCAACCCAGCACAGTGGGTCAAGTTGTCCACTTCACAGCATAGTCTATAGACCATTGAGAGCTGGCCCACCTAAGAGGATAGGGCTAGACAGGAACAACCAGCATATCTAAAGCTTCTTACATCTCCAAAAACTATACATTATCAGTACACAGCCTAAAGGAATAAGCAGGGAATATGGCAATACGCTAAACTGATACTATCCCCGAACACTTTGTGCCATGAATGACATGCTACCGTTCCCTGTTCCACCCTTCCAGACCAAGTCAAACACCTTGGAAAACCACTGATGGGCAATGAGCACTGAGTTGGCAGGTGCTGGTGCTCCTTGTTAATGGGAGCAGGGATGGGAAGTGATACGCAAAGGATGAGTTGATTTTCACGGTGTAGAGGCCCCGAGGGGGTGTTAATCTGCACCTGGGAAATGCCAGATACAGTCAGCAAAGCCTTAATGGATTGTTTGCTTTTCAGCAGCAGAGGGGAGTGGGGAACGTATAGCTGCATAGGCTTGGTTGAGTCAGAAAAGAAGCAGCTATTCCCCTGTGCCATCTGGGATAAGAGGGATGCAGTGATTGCAGAGACAACAGAGGGCCGTATTCAAGCAGTTGCTGTTTGGGATGCTCTTCCTTGTCTCTCCAGGGAGCCAGAGTCTGGCAGCAATAGGCAACAGGATGTCTGAAGCACCTTCTCATCGCTTGAGCTTAGATGTCCTTGTAGCTGCAAAGATATAAGTTATCATGAGCTGACCCTGCCCTTCCAGAACAGTCAATCTCTTATGCCTCAGTCTCTCTAAGAAACTTTCTTCACAACTGAGAATTTAATCACAATCTATATATAGATATTTGTACACACTCACATATGTGTATATACAGAGAGTTATAAATACTCTTAAGAAAAATAAAAAGGGTTTACAAAGAAGTAGGAAATTATTCACATTGAATCTAATAAGTAATTTAGGATAGGAAAGAAGAAACAAAAGGGAAATTTCAGAAAGATAGAGAACTTGTGCTTGGAGAGTTTCATGTCTCTGCCACATCCATGGGGATCAAGGAGAAGGGAGCAGGAGATGGGAGAAGAAGGAAGAAGATATCTCTGGTGGGGACCCAAGACTGAGGAGGAAGAAACCCCATCAGGAACTTCACTTTTCTTCTTGAAAAGATACCAAGTAGTGACAACTCACAATGTCACCACTTTTCTGTTAGAGGTGACTACTACCTTTGATCCCAAAAGGCCCACATAGACACTGGCAGTGTGTGCATCACAGCAATGAAAAAGTGGATGGTAAGAGGATTTTCTTGAATAACAATTTTAGGGAATAAGAGAGGAAATGTAGAGGTGTCCTCCAGGAAGTTTTGGTCCAGACTAGCACAGCAGCATCTGTCCCGGGTGAGGATATGGGACAGATCTTGAAGCCTGCAGGTGAAGATGTTTTGGAGATAGACATTAATTAAACCTTGAATGCTATTCTGAGATGCAAACCAGTATTCCTAATTACCAGGAAAAGCTCAGGGCTGTAACAGCTGCCTGACCACACCACACTGATGGTAAAACATCCTTCTCAACTATGCTGAGATTAGCCTTAGAGAACTCTGCTCCTACCACATAAACAGGATAAGGTACTGTAGGCATGGTTTGGCTACCCCACCTAACCTTGAGGCAATGGTCCCAGACATGTCACTGGATCCTGGGAAGGCTGTTATGCTGCCTTCTGGGTTTGGAGAAATCATAGGTTGAGCTGTCCACTAAACGTCTACAGAAGACAACACATGGGCCAATTTGGAACTTGTTTACCAAGTGGACCTTGATTTGGGAGAATTTAGGCTGAATGCAGATTCATTTTCTTTGGTTCTCATTGGCAAATGCTCCCCAACTCAGAAACTGTTTCTTTTTTCTTCATGTCTCCTCCTGACCTACTCAGCTAATCCACTCTGAGCTCTGGGATGTGATCTCTCCATGCATTTGCACAACTGAAGCATCACATCCTTCCTCTTAGCATCATCCCAGCATCTTGGCTTTGAGCTTTTGAGCCCCTTAACTTTTACCTGTGAGTTTCAATAAGCAACAAGTAAGGTTTTTGGTAAGTTGAGAACCTCAGTCTTTGCTAATATCAAACGTTTCCCCCTCCATGTGCAGTAAACCCAGATTCTCGCCCCAACCTCTTTGCTGATGTAAACTAGCTGTTCTTAATAAAGATGTAATTTAGTGGTGCTTGAAGGCTTAAAAGCTTACAGAGCTGTTTGAATAGAAGAATTTGAAAGGAGGCCTTTTTTGTTAATGAGAATGTTTTTAGCAATTATGGTGCACTTTTAGTTATGCGACTTTTATTATCAGAATACCATTGTTTAAAGGACTTAATGTGCAGTCAGCAAAGCAAGTTCAGCAGAGCAAGGATATCTGTCAAACTCCTTGCTTAAAGAAATGCCCACCACAAATCCTTTCTGATGCAATGGTTGCAAACCCTTGGCAAGGAAAAGGATGTCAGAAAGTTCATTCTAAAGCTTCTTTTCCTTAGCCAGCCCCTGGTGACTTTGCCCTGGCCCCACAAAAGATGCACCCACTCATAATGGGATTCCTTGAGTCACAGCTGATAAGCCAGCTCAGACTCTCTTGCAATGCAAGTGACACAGCTCTTAAGGTAAAAAGAGAACAAAAAAGCCTTGCAAACTCCTCTCCTTCTCTGTCAGCAGGTTCTGGTGTCTCATCAAGCAATAAAAACATGTAGGCATTACATTTTCTTTCTCTTGTGTTGTGTCAGAAGCACTTCTCTGAACCAAGGTCTCTTGAGGCTGCTGAGAATTTGCCTTTACTCTATGGAATTAATCTGACTTCTTATTTCAGGGCTTCTGTTATTATTTGCTGAACATTTCTGGAGTGCTGGAACTGGCTTCAACAGCAGCTGTCAACAGTTCTTGTTTAATTACAGCAGAGGAGGAGAGGGCAGGTCCTCGGAGAGTTTGGGGTACACACGCTAACCAAACTCCGTATGACAGGAAGGAATAAGAGAAATGGGATGTACTGAACTTGGCACAAAACTGGGCAATAGTTATCTTGGCACAGAGTGCTCCTAAACATTGTATAGGAGCAGGCTGTTACACCATCAGCATGGATTTCTGTAATCCAAAAAGATATAAAACATTTTCTTGCAGCCTAGGATTTGAGAGGAAGGAATATTTGACGTGCTGAGCAGGTCCTTAGAAATCAGAGGTTTCCCAGTCATGGTGTTGCCTGAAGTCCCTGTGATTGTCTTCAGACAGAAGTGTCCAGTTCCCCCTGAACTTGAGACCCCATCAAAAAGAAGAAACCTGAGTCTTTCTCACTTCAGACCATGGTTTAGCCATGGTTTAGCATATGCAGGCTTATGTTCCCTGCAATACTCAGAGGGACACAGCTTGGGGAATGGCATCTCCAAGCAGACTTCACCCTACTACCTTCTCATTCTGCCACAAATTAGGATCACTCCTATTGAGTTTTAAGCTGTTATTTTTCTCCACCAGGACCCAGACCCTTCGCCTGCCACCTCCTCTAGCTTTCCTCTATTCCCATGTGCTCACCCCAAATGCTGTCCCAGCACAAAACTCACCATTGCTCTTACTGACTTCATTTAGATGTCTTCTGGGGTACTCGCCACGACCTAGAGCTCTCCAGAACCCTAGGGGTGGCCTAAGAGCTTCTGCATGGGCACAGTTGAGTTGTACCAATAGCCCTGTTATCCCTTCTGGCTTCTCCAATCCCTGAATTACCTACCTTAGGGTAGGTGAGAACATCCCATTTTGCTTTCCCACACCTCTGCAAGGGGGAAGTTACCACCAGCATGGTGAAGGTGGAGGAAAAGACACTTCCCAGGGAAATCCTGGCAGCACAGAGAGTCACAGCCCTTAAAGCCAGAGCAGATAATCACCATGGCACATGAGGTGCCTCCTTTCCTATGATGATTTGGCTTCGTGGGTGAGGATTTGGGAAGGGCTTTAACCATGCTTACTACAAGCACGATGACCAAGGGCATGTGGGATATGCAGATCTGGTTGGAAAAAGGTTGCTTAGGCAATCAGGAAGTGTCTGACCAGGACTGACATCTCCTGAGTAATCTCGAGCTACCCATGCAAGTCCACCCACATGCAAGGTTGGATCTGCAGCTTCCCATACACCTTGTCACCTACTGATTTTGACCCTCGCCTGTCTATATAGACAAGTGAGAGTAAGCCCTTACAGCCTGCACAGTGGATTTTTTAGGTGATATGTATATATATATATATATATAATTTTGTACAGGCAACAGTACCAACATTCTCATGTATGTTGGGATAAAAAAACCCCATCAAAACACAGTGAGAGCCAGGGAAGAGGTCTCAAGGACAGATGCACTATCCCACTTAGGGATATCGGCTGTCTACACACCTTGAAATAAAGAGGGATTTGTATCAGGTGGAACCTATAGGTAGATAAAGAGCCCACTTCAACAAGAAAAAGAAGCCATTATCCATTGCACAGTTAGCTTATGAGAATGAAAAAAGAGCATTTGGAGAAAATATCTGCCCATTAAATATGAAGTTAAGAGCTTGGCTTAGGTACAGAAGGGGAAAAAAAGGCTTTTGATTAACTGGTAAATCCAGTGGTGATGTTGAGATTATTCAGGGCTTATTGCTTTTATGAAAAGAAAAAAAAGAAAAAAGTAAAAACAAAAGAGGGAAAGGGAGAAAATAAAAGAAAAGACAGCCTGTTTTACGTTTTTGGAGCCATCAGTAGGTTGCTCTTGCCAGGGTGATAAACAGTAGCTTTGATGCATCATGCTAGGCTGGTTACGAAGATGAAATACGTTCTCTCTTTGGGTTTAAAAATGGTTAGAGGCATCTTAGGTG
The DNA here is from genome assembly GCA_039877255.1 of Loriculus beryllinus. Classification (NCBI taxonomy): domain Eukaryota; kingdom Metazoa; phylum Chordata; class Aves; order Psittaciformes; family Psittacidae; genus Loriculus; species Loriculus beryllinus. The sequence continues at coordinate 8,618 of JBCJKH010049133.1, forward strand.
ACAGCACAACCTTCTGATGCCTCTATGGAGGGAAGATTGACGCACCGGCCTTGCTCGTGGTTACTTAATCTCAGTGTGATTCTTCTCGATGGAGCAACGGGAGGCCTTCAGTTTACGACACTTAGATGGACCCGTTAGAAAGAATCAAGAGGAGAGTGATCCCAGGGCTCCTTCTCCATGAAGAAAAGTGGAAGAAGTAGGAATGGTTTGTCCATTGATGGGGGGAATTTCAATCCGTAGAAGGCTAGCAGAGGGGAAAGGAATATGCTTTTCCCCATAGTGCAAAACATGAAGCTCTAGTATGAAATAGAGGGAGATTCAAATGAAGAACTGAAAGACATTTCCTAATGGGCTAGATGGTTTGGGAGGGACAGGAAGAGTCTCACAGCAGGTTAGATCCACATCAATCTGGAACAGTCCAGGCAGGGTTGAGGCTTGGCACTGCATGGTAACACGTCGATTCCTCCGAGACCTAATTATCGTAATCAAAGCTGTAGATGGCATAAGATTTGGGGAATCATAAATGTAAATGGGCAAATGAATAGGATACAACACTGCAGAGTATCCTGCTTGTGCCCCTTTTATAGTGGGTCACTAAAGCAAAGTCACTGCTTCCTGGAAAGTGGACATCGATAATTTTAAGACTGTTGGAATAACCTGCAATCGGAGTCACTGGATGCCTCATCCCAAAGGGACTTTGGGATTGTCACCTAGTCAAAAATGAATATAAGAGGAAGTTCTGGAGTGATCAACATAGTTTGTGGAAATAGCACTGACTCTCATTTCCTGCTATGGGTAATATAGGAATTCAGAGATATCTGAAAGGTCTTTTCTGGCTTTGCATTATTCCTCTGTTCCACTGAGTCCATCATCTCTCATGCCTGAGTCTGCCTCAGCCAGAGCTTTTCTTCATACTCAAGATATCCATCACACAGAACTGGACTGTGGCCATGCCCTGTGTGCAGACAGGACTCTATGGCAGACACCCGTGACAATAAGAGTCTGTTACAAAGAAGGATTCCCTTGTCTAGTCTTTTGGCTGAAACCTGGTGTGATTTCAGCTCCGAGTTCCCTCATTTCAGCATTTTATTTTTTCTCTAAGGCTGGAATTGCATTGCATTTGTTCTGAAATGACTTCTTGGGAATATCCTATGAGACACTAGAAACGATCACTGCAGAAATCTAGTTTTCCTTTGCTGATTAATAGTTCCGAGAGAAGAGAGTGGCCCCATTTTACTTGGTTTCCATCTATCAACTCGAGAGGACAATTCCCTACCACAAGTTCCTGGAGGTCCATGAAAACATCATGAAAACACCCATGGTCCTGAAAACATCATTTCCATAAGAAAGCTCACACAGGACACCATCAAAAAGTGGTGGTCCATTGCTCAGCTCAGTCCTCTTGGTCCCTTATGTCTCAGCATTCAAGACCCTCCATTTAGTGGTATGTGACCAGTGGGATGTGGGATTGATCCCTCACCCTGCATTGCAGCCTCATCTGCCACGTGGTGGGAGAAACTCACAACCCCTCAGTGAACAATCAAGACGTCCAGGAGGACTGGAGTAGATCATGTTCATGTTTGTAACATGAACACTCACTCTCAGCTCTCTACTTAGTGCTGTGGAAGGATTTCAGGCTTGACCTGGCTGCTGCATCCCCCTCCCATTGCCTACACTCTCTCTCTAATCTCTGTCTGCCTTCCCAATGATTCCCTCCAGCCATAAGGAAAAGCAGGGGCTGTGTGTGCTGCTAGGATAATTAGAGTGCTGCAGGGTGCTTGGTATGCAGGCAGTGGCTGTGCTATTGCTTAGGGACAAAGAAAAGGGAGAAAAAAAGTAACTGGAAAAAAAAAAGCTCATTTGCTCAAACAAGCACTTGATTCAATCTGGTCTAAGGGAAGGTTGCAGGGGGTTGGAACTGGAGGAGCTTTAAGGTCCCTTCCAACCCAAACCAGTTTGGGATTCTGTGATTCTCTGCTTCAAACCTCTTCAGAGAGGCATTTCTCCTGGTTGCTGTAGGGAAGAGCTGTCCTTGAATGCATAACCAGGCATTTGCCCCACAGTATGTCAATGCTATCTGCTGATGGCTTCACAGATGGCTGCAAGGGGCTCTACCATTTGCCTTCTGCAATGAAGAAGACTGCAGAACCACGGTTCTTCCAAGGGTGGCATGTTCTGTGATCCCTTCGAAAGAAAGGGTCGAGGTGTGATGGAGCTGAGATGTTTTGCATGCTTAGGGATAGCTGTTTGATGCAGACATGATGCCCTTTTGGTGTCCGCCATCCTGGATGAGAATCAGGTCTGACATCAAAAGAGCTGAAGTAGAATGTAGACACAGAACCAGGAATGCAAAAGGGAGCATCAGGGGAGAGAAAAGCAGGAGATGCCACTCACCAGGGGCCATTTCCACAGCAGATGGTAAATACAAGGCTGGAAGCTGTGTGGATGCCCTTGTTTAGACTTAGAACAGAGACCCCATCCTTGCCCAGCACAAAGCAATTACCAGCTGCCTATTTACCTGCCACCAGCCTTCAGTTTGCCATGCCCATGCTCATCCCCCATTCCCATCAGACTGAATCCAGCATAAAACCTGTGACTTCCCACTAGAAATGGTTGCTTTCCAGGTGGAGGTGGAAGGGTTAAACTTTTCCCTTCACCCAAACCACATGCACAAGGCAATAATAGTAACAGCAGGGATTACAGCAGCACTTCAGAGTTGCAGGCAAGGCTGAAGCACAGCACCTGGCACACAAAGGCAGCAGGAAGCATTCCTCACCTGAAAAGCCCATGGGCACTGGGGACAAGAAAAAGGGATGAGAAAAGGCACATCATCCTTCTATTTTACAAGAAGGAAGATAAGGCACAGAAGGGATCAGTAACACGGCCCACAAGTAGGTTGTGTCAGAGCTGGTTTCACGGGAGGGCCACGTTATCTGAACTCACAGGGCTGTTATCTGAAGTGCTCTGCTGCAGATGTACTGTTTCTCTCCAGCTCAATGCACCCAGTATGAATCAAACCTGGATGTAGTCACAGGAAGACACTGAAATGTCTAGTGCTGTTCTCATAGACCCAACAGATCCTGGGGGATCTCACAGTCCTTGGGTATCCTTGAGAAACCAGAGGATCCAGATAACACAGGCCATGAAAAGACATTATCCCACAGCCTTGTACCATGTACCCTCTAGAGCTCTCCTAAACTGATCTACCATCTCTGTTGCTGTGGAGAACATACTGCTACTCAGGATGCTTTGCTTTTTTGGGTAGCCCTTCAGTTTTTTGGCATTTCACCAGCCCAGAGCAGAATGTGTCCGACGTCCAGAAATCCCAATGAATGTCACTGTGACTTGATGTGATTGTCTGAGCACATGAGACAGGGTCTATTGAATTAATACTGATGTCTGTGCAGATGTTGGCAGATACGCTAACCTGCCCCAGTACAGAAGGTGCTATTATCTTCCCAAGATCCTCCTCCAGTGTTTCACAGCCTGGATGTGGGGATGATTTCCCCAGTGCCAGCAACTCTTGCTGGAAATTAAACTAACTAAGCAACTTCACTTTCTTGGACGAATGAATTGCCCTTCTAGCTACATGAACTACCCTTGCTGAGAAACACTGAGATGTTCATCTAAAACAGATTTACTTTTACATTACTGAGCTCTGAGTGCCCTTCATTCCTGCCCCTAATTATCTTGTCCAAATTTCTGCCTAACCTGTCAATTCCCATTTTCAGATATCCAATTCTCTTTCCCAAGTTTAACCACTTGCACTGGCAGTGAGGTGTCAAAATATCTATGAGCTGTTGCCCTGGAAGAGGAATGGAGACAATGTGATACCTGATGAAAGCCATTTGAATCTGCTTGGAGGGCAGTGTATGGAAAACCAGGTTGGATGGAGCCTTGTGTGGCATGGCTTAGTGGAGGTGTCCCTGCCCATGGCAGGGGGTTGGAACTGGATGATCTTAAGGTACTTTCCAACCCAAACCATTCTGTGATTCTATGATTCTTTGGAAAGCACAGAGAAGAGTGTGAATCTAAGGAAAGTAAATTCATGTAAGAAGTGGGGCAGACCCACCTTCAGGTTAGAGAAAGATTAGAAGTAAAGAGCTGGAGCTGTAATGGATTTCCTATCGTTTCCATTCCAGGTAAGGATTCACAAAGTGCATTAAGGCAGCAAAGATGGTGTTAGTCTGGAACAACCAGGTGTTGCCTTTTGGGGAAGTTTCCTATGCAATTTGTATATGCGGAAGGGGTAGAGACTTCATCAGAGAGACAAAGTGTCAAGAGGTGAATTAAACACTTCCTTCAGCATTGGAGAGAGGATCTCTTCCACTTTGTAAGGCATGAGCATATTCTAGTATGGCTGAAACACAAACAAAGAGGTCAGTGCCCTTGGGCTGGGCTGGCACTGCACCCAGCAGTGCTGTTTTGGATATTTACTGGTGCTCAGTACTATTCCCTCACTGCTGTTTGTTTTGTGCCTCCAAAGTAAAGTCACCAAAGTAATCAGTAATTATCTCACTAAGCAGAATTTAAAGGAAGTGGAAGGAGTGAGGGAAGGAATTGCCTTTTGCCAAATAAACTGTGTTTTCCTAAACCAAACATGGCCAAGTGTCTGGAAATGTTGACTCTGAATCCAGCCAGATTTACCTAACTATGCATGGAGCAGTGGGTTATGTGTGCTCCAGAATTACAGATGAATGATGACAATAGTGAATACCTCATCTCAGAGAGACAAAAAGTTCTTCTAATAAATCTATGACTTTGTGAAAAAGAACTCCCTTGGCTTGAGTTATGCAGATGGGCTTGACAGTTCCACTGGGAACCTCTTAGCCCTTGCATGGGGCGGTCAACTTCTATTTCATCCTGCTTCACCACACAAGCCTTTAGAAACCAGGAGGCAAGCTGGACTCAGACTGCTTCTAACCCCACTATTTCTTATGCAAATAACATCCAGGTTTTCCTTATGGAATCATCGAACAGAATCATAGAATTGTTTGGTTGGCAAGGACCTTCAAAGGTCCAACACCTCTGCAATTAAGGGCTTGGGATTGTGTTCTCTGTAGACCATGTGATATCACTGCAAGATGAGTTGGAGCAGGGTCTCCCAACTTGAAATGGACGGGACCAAGTGAGGCTCCACAGATTCAAAATTCCCTTGAAAGCTAGATCCAGCTGTGATCCCTTGGAAGCTGGATGTCCCCAGAGATGCCTCCAAGGAAACTCCCATAGGCAAGTGTTATGGATGGCAGAGAGCTTGTCCTCATGCCCTGCACAACCCTGCTTCAGAGCCTCAGCCCATCGGATGGGCAACTATCAGGATTTATGCTGGTGTGGTGCTGGTGGCCCTGATGAAAACTAAGGGAGAGGAGGTAAGGTAAGGAAAGTAAGGAAAGGGACCTAAAAGTAACCCACTGAGGAATATGACTGACCTGTTCTAGGACCCATAGAGAACCATGCCAGCACCTCCTGTCCTGGCCATGCACATCTTTGCTCAGACAAAGGGAGCATGGGCAGCCTGATCTTGCCCTGCAGCTGACTGTAAAGAGTGACTGCAAACTCTTCAATTGAGTTTTTCTCACTCTCCTCCCCTCCACCAAGTATTGAGTCACCGTGAGTCATTCAGCTGTGGTATTTGAGTCACTGAGCACATTTTCAATGGGCTTTCCTCAAGCTGAGTCCTTTATGAGACATGTGGCACAATGGATAAAGCTGTGAGTGGGGAGTTCAGGCCTTTGGAATTCTTTTTCTGGTTCCTCTGTTTCTTCCTTAGCTCAGATGGTTCAACACTTATGAACACCTGAAGTTGTGATAGATATGCTGAGGGCTGTGGCCTGGCTTCGCTCCTGGTGTCAGGGTGTGTGTGTGAGTCTCTGTATCCCTGGTTTTGATGGAAAGGCAGAGTCTGATTTTTCTGATGAAAGCAAGCAGATTTGGGAGTACAGGATTTGGACAGTTCTCAAAGGGAAAGGCCTTTGATAACCTCATCTGTTGAACCATTTCTAGTTTGAGCAAGTTGCCTGGAATCCTGGAGAAGGTAGTGGAGAGACAAATGCATTTTCAGCGAAAGATTTTTCTCCTACTGCTCTCCAGCTGGGCTAAAAACCTTGTGGAAGTGTCATAGAGTCATAGAATCGCCAAATGAGTTGGAAAGGACCTTAAGATCATCCAATTCCAACCCCCTGCCATGGCCTCACACTTTAGCCATCTGCTATCAAGGGATCCCAGGGTTCAGGACACCTACCTTGCTAAATGCTAGCATAGGTGACATTACTGGATCTTAGGAGAACAGACATTGCTCCAGTGAGAGCAAGGGTCACTTCAGTGCTGGAGACCTGGAAGACAATAGGGAACTTTTGGGATGTTAACTCTGGAACTTACTAAGGGAGCAGGCAGTCATCTAACTGGTCAGAAAATAAGATCCTGAGCAAATTTCGTTCCTTTTTCCCTTTCAGTTCTTATTCATATCCTGGTAAACATCAAAACTCGAAGTGGCTGGTTGCCCTTCCTGAGAATGGCTGGTGTCACTGAAATGAGAACGCAATCAGCTTTAGGGCTTCATATTCTTCTTTTCCTCTTCTTCCTTCAGTCCCTCTTGCAGAAGAGTTGTTTGAAATCTGTGCTGAAAAGCTCCTTTGTCTTCCAGCACCCTAACCCACCTCAACAGCTCTAACAGGCAAGTGTGCACACACAGACATGGCACAAAAGGCTACAACAAGCTTTGTTGCCATTGCTGTTGTTTTGATGCTGAACAAAAGGCTTGGCTCCTACCCCCCTCCTTGCTGCATCACCTTCAGGATTGTGTGTTAGGAATCAATGCTACAGATGTTGACTTAGCCGAGATAGTAGCAGCAGACTTAATACGTTTCAGATACAACAACAAAGAGCAGATGCCAATTCATACGGAGGAAAGAGACGTTTTGATCTGGGGTGTTTTGGAAATGAATTTTCATGCAGCCTTTATTTCCAATTTTATAGTTTTTTTTCTTTTCCTTGGAATGCATATTAAATGCTGATAGCCTGTTATCCTTGACCTTTAGAGCCTGTAAATTTGAAAATCCAATTCCCTGTGAAAAGCAATGCATACAATATGGACTTCGAAGAAAATGCCACGAAGTAAGTGTGTTATTTTCTTTTTGGCTGTGCAAGGGCCTTCAACCAACTCACAAAAGGCAAGAGCACAACTTGGGGTGAAATACAGTCAATAAGAAGAGAGGTTTCTCTAATTCCTTGCAGGCTCTGGGGCTTGTTCACCCAGTGGGGAGGGATAAATTTTAAGTTTTTAGGAGAGATAATTCATTTTTCCCTTTCTCAGCACTCCAGTTACTGTGCTCTTTAACTCCTCTAGTGCTGCAGATGGGCTCAGAGCATCCTTGTAGAGCATGTCACCAGATGTGCCACTATGTCCTGGTGGGATTGTCTTTAATCACTGCTAGATGATGCTGGAGCATCATGACCGCCTTTGTTTTCTGATGTGCTGAAAGCACTCTGGTGACCTCCAGTTGTGTTGGGGGCATCCTTTGGAAGCTGCCTTTCAGATGTGCTGCAGATACCCCAGAGGAGTTTCTCTTCCAGCTGTACTGGGATCATGCCTGGTGAATTTTCTTCCATGTGATGTGGAGACAGGTCAGGAGAGTTTTCATCTAGCTGGTGGACATCGACGACCCAGTAAACCCACTGCAGTGCTCAGTTTGCCAGCTATTTCCCTTCTCTTGTCCTCAGCCTCTCACCACTTTCTTAAAACTGAGTTTAGTTGGGTAGAAATACACTGGCACTCACACAGTCTATTCATAACAGGTAGCAACACAATTTCCTCCACTGTCTAGGTTGTAGCCAGGAATTATGGCTATATTATTTTCGCTTTTAAGATGTCCTGGCTTTCTTTATGGAAAAAGACTGTTCAAGAACTGTGTTAAACCTGTGAGTGTATTTACCAAAGGCTGCTGGATGGCAGTGGGGTAGGTAAGGTGGGAAATCCAGCTGTTTTAAGAACAAAATAAGATACTTTGCAAGTAAAAAGTCATTCACTAGTGACAATTTCCACAGACTTGCTGTCTCCTCTGAGCATCAAAAGGGCATACTGACACTAAGGAGGAAAAGTTGGAGTTTCCATTCCTGAAGGATCCAGGCATGAACCCATTGCTTTTCAAGCTATAGGCCTTTAGCAGATACACAGGACCTCAGCAGCCTGCATATCTGAAAAGCTGATCTCTCTTATTCTCTGTGAACAGTAAGACAAGCATTGTGGTCCTCCCCCATTTATTTGGCCATCACCTAGCACCATGAGATATGGATGCTTTCATAATGTCACTGAGAAACAGCTGTGGGAGGAATTACCCCTGTGTGCAGGCACTATAGCCCAGGAGTAAGGCAAAACAGGAATTCTTTGGGATCGGGTTTTCTGATTTTTTATGAGGAAGCCAAACTTTATGTGAAATCCAAAGGCTGCAAAATCACATGGAGCTGAACTCCTCAAAGGCAGGAGCTTTCTGAATCATTCTGCTGACAGCTAAGCTCTGTCTCAAATAAGACATAGCTCCGAAATCCCTTTGTGCATCTGGACCTGTCTGCCGTGCCCAGGCTTAAGCAGGGATGCTGTGGTAGAGCAGGAAAAGAAACCAGGTCTGTCAAACTCCAGCATGGGTCTATGATCATTGGACATCTCACCCCTGGCTGTGCTGCTTCTGAATGGCATGAAATGAATCTTCAAAGATCTATGCAGATCCCGTGCCCTCTCTCATCTCCATGGTGGCTAGCCCTTGTCTTTGCTGGCAGACAGTGAAGCTGCAGGGTGGTTGGCACACACAGATACGCTGTGCCACGTATGGCTTCTGTAATTCTTTTCTTCCCCTTCTTATATCGCCCCCACTTCTTCTTCTAATTTAGAGGTCTAGATTAAATTCAACTTAATTAGAAGGATTATACACCTTATAAACTTAATATTTAATATGCAAGCATAAGGTTTTATTAAAGGTGTCCTAGGAGGAATTGTAATGAGTTATTGCACAATGAATAGTTGGATGGGAGAGTGTGATAAAGAAGTGGAACTTCTGGAGCAAAGGAGGGGCAAATGGGATGCGGATGCTTGGGAAACATCTCTGGTGGCTGTTCAGAGTGCTGTTGTCATCTCCCTGCTGTTCACAGAGTGACTGATCCAAAAGCAAGAGGAGTTTTCCTTCAGCATAGAGAGGAGAAAGGATTCAGGAGACTAGGGAAAATAGTGGGGAGGGAAGGATATGAGGAAGGTCAGGAACTAAAGATTCTTGTAAAGAGAAGAAACCCTGGCCAGCTCCTTGGGCAACATGATCTAGTGTGAGGCATCCCTACTCATGGCAGGGGGCTTGGAACTGGATGATCTTAAGGTCCCTTCCTACCCAAACCATTCTATAATTCTATGATTCTATGGTTCTATGATTCTATGATTCTGTGATGCAGGGTCCTCTCTGAAAGCCGTGTATAAGAATTGTGAACAGCTCACTTGCTGCCTCCATAAGTAAGTGTTGGAGGGGACAGGTTGGGTGTAGCTGGGGGCCTTTACTGCAGGCCATCCATGCCTCCTTTTGCCCTCAGAAAAGCCAGGGTCCCACTGTCAAGAAGACCCTGCTTTCATGCTGCCCCTTTGAACTGAGAGCCAAAGTGGAATTCACCTCTTCAAGTGTCTACAATGTGGGTGCCTTGTGGGCTGATGTCTATGTTCTTACCACAGACATAAGAGATCTAATTAATACTGTCATCAGGACTTGGGGTGTGAGTCATTGGTCCACACGTAGGTGTTTGTTTTGAGAGGACATGACTTGCACTGTAAATTCTGCATGCTGCACAAGTGAGCTTCCCAGTGACTATAAGGGAACAAAGGCTTTGTGATGGTAAGTAAAATGGGCCAGAGAGTGCTCTTCAGCCTTGAGGCCTAATTCACACTTGGTATTTCCTGCAATAGCGATAGCAGATCCTGTCCTCTGTGTCAGGATGCTTAACAATGAAATAGCATGGGCACTGTGGATTAGTTTGGTTCCTAGGACGGAGAAAACACTGCCCAAACACTGCTGTCTACTCTTTCCCCTCCTGTTGAATGACCTGATACAGAAGAAGATTATTTTGCCATCCCAGTAAAGCTGTGCAGTTTGGTGTCTCCACAGCAGCTCGTGGTAGCCAGTGGTTGTTGCCATTCAGCTGATGGATGGGAGCTGGCTCTTCTGGTAGCAAAACCATAGAAGCACTAGCTGCTTATCCTGTCTTGGTGCCAAAGCAGAGCTAAGTCAAGGCACATCTGGGAAAATGAGGATGGAAAAGTGCTGTGGTCCATCAGTGAACAGCCTTAGAGAGTATCTCACATCAGCGTGGGGAAGGAAGATACCAGCATGTAACTGGGGTCTCAGCGTGAGGGTGTGCAGGGCACTGTGAAAAGGCTGGAAGTAAGTGGTGGAAGGGTGGGAACTGGGTGGTGGGTAAATGGGTTACGGTCTATCTCCAGGCAACCTGCTACAGAACTGGTCCCATCATGGTCCTAAATGACCAGTGGGAGGGGAAGGTATCTTTTCCTGGAAGTGAATTCAGCCCAAGGCTTTGGCGGGTTGGAGCATCCCATTAGGGTGGTTCTGTCACACTTCATATCTGTGTTTTCAGGGTCATCCTCTTATCATGCCAAGTCCTTTCACTATCACTCAGTCCACTCATTTTCTCAGCTGGTTTAACCCAGCCAGACTAAATCATCTACAGCACTGCTGATGAGTATTTCCATATGCGAAACTGCTCTCTGGAGGGTGTACCTGAATTCAGGTCTCCTTGGTCACCATCAGGATTCATCTCAACTCAGAATCAATGCATGTGTTGTTCTTTGGCTCCAAGGGATGCACAAGATGTAGACAAACCAGGCTTCAGGGCTCGTGCGGAGAAACACCTTTTTGTTTCAAGCCAGAGCTGGAAGAACTGCCATTGACAAAAAGGGAATTAAGACACCATGTGAATGCATGATCTTAGGCCCTTTGGATTTATGGCCCCTGGAGCCATCTCTGGTTGCTCTGGTCAGTGAACAGGGCAGTTTTTATCTCCACAGATGGCCTCCCTGGACCCCCATGCCTGATATTTGTCATTACAAGCAGGGATTATGCAGGAAAGAGGAAAGAGATGGAATCAGCTATGAAAACCCAGCAGACAGCAGGGGAGCTTAGGCACCGGCTGGTTCTCATGGTGCATATGTCAAACCTATGGGGAGCCTGATAGAGGGATTAAAAGACTGAGGGGAGGGGAAGGGGGGAAACATCTTATTAACATTTTTGATGCATGCCCAGGGCTGACATGGTGTGCTGATGAATACTGGTGTAGTAGCAAAGCTTTCTTAGTGCCCTCTGCCCTGGGCAGCCTCGCACTAAAGCTATACATGGACAGGATGTAACTTCTTTTAGGTACCTACCTTTCAAGTACAGCTTTGGTACCTTTGGAGCACAGGTTGGAAAGAAGGATGCTTTTTCTGGAGCAGGAATGATGCAAGAAGATGGAGGGGGGAAAAGTCCCATCCTCATGTCCTTACCACCATGCATTGTTGTAATAAGACAGGGAAAGCCTGGCACTGAGTTGGATATTTGGTGGTGGGGGATGTCTATGTGGTTAGTCTGTTGTCCAGTGATTCCAAGAGCCCTGTCATTTCCTTGCAAAAGACCCATGCTGCAATGCTTGGGAATGCTGGGCATGGAGCATAGGAAGCTGCTGGTGAGGCAGGATGAACAACACATGAGGACAGGGAGCTGTGCATAGGTATTGGGGTGGGAAAGGTGCAGGGACCTTGTGGAGACACAGCCTACAGCCACTCCATGTCCTTGGGAAAGCGAGATGGTGAAGTCAGCAAAGAATCCTTCCAGAGACCAATACCAGCCACCAGCTTTCAGCTTTGGGAGAATCTTTATCTCCTTCACCCCCTCAAAGAGGGCAGTAAGGATGTCAATCCTTACTCGTACCCTGAAGGTAAATCAAAGACCAATCCCTAGGGCAGCTATGGGCTGTTCCTGAAAGTAGCCAGAAGTCCTTGAACTACTCGGGGTTAGAAGGGGTGATAGGAAAAGGGATATCCAAACCTTTCCACAGGTTATCTGCCCTGGTTGATGAGGTTATTATGGCCACCAAAAAGAACAGGATCATGGGGGACCAGGCACTGCACAAACACAAGGCAGGAAGATGCTCCCTTGTCTTCAGGCAAGAAGACATTCCCTTAGGATGAAGACACCTACAGTCCTGGTAGGGAATGAATTCAACAACTTGCCTGAGGAAATCAACCCATCATAGATATCAGGTAATGGCCCTTGTTGGGCTGCACACACCTCACAAGGCTGCTGTGCGTGACAGACAGCAGCAAATCCCCTTTTTCCTTCCTTCTCTCTGTTCCGTGTGCAGAGGATTGGGAATTCCTGCTTGAGTGGAAATCAAACCAGACAGAAAATACGGGTGATGACACTCTGCAACCTCTTTTTATCAGAAGGAGAGGGAAAATGTCTGGTAAGAGGAAAAGAAGGAGAGAGGAGGAAGACACTGTTTGGGTCCAAACCATGTCTGCAGTTTGCTGCATCACCTCCTTTTATGAAAGCATCCAAACAAGACCACAGGAGCTGATGATTCAGTAATGCACGGGGCTGGGAGACAATAGGATGAAGAAAAACAACAAAGCAAAGAGGGTTTTAATAACCATTCACTGAGGCTGTAATTAAATCTTGGTTTCTGTTTGGAAAACAAGAATCTCATTTTGTGCTTGTGTCCCTGTCTCCCCACCACATCTGCACCCATGTTTTCTTCTGGGCAATTACTGAGCATGCTGTGAGCTGATTAGCAAATTCAGGTGTGGCAGGCACTCTGTGCTGCTTGGGAAAAGAGAGGAGGAGAAGAAAGGATGAGGAGCTTATTGCAAAGTCTCGTACCAGCCCTCAGCAGGTAGGAATCACAGAATCCCAGACTGATTTGTGTTGGAAGGGACCTTAAAGCTCCTCCAGCTCCAAGCCCTGCCACGGGATTGCAGGTACCCCTTCCACTGGAGCAGCTTGCTCCAAGCCCCTGTGTCCAACCTGGCCTTGAACACTGCCAGGGATGGGGCAGCC
>JBCJKH010049134.1:11268-27897 GCA_039877255.1 Loriculus beryllinus
ATGGGGCAGCCACAGCTTCTCTGGGCACCCTGTGCCAGCGCCTCAGCACCCTCACAGGGAAGAGCTTCTGCCCAAGATCTAATCTAAAACTACTGTATTTCAGCTTGAAGCCACTACCCTTTGTCCTGTCACTATTCCTGCAACAAATACCTGTTCTTGGCTGGAGTCTTACAATCTGGTTACTCAGGAGTCCCCAGGCACATTAAGCTGATGTGATGCATTGACAGCACCCAGGATGATGGAGCTCTCTACCCCTTCCTTACTCTGATCCTCTACTATAGCCATTTGTGTGCAGGGAAGAGATATGAACTATGGGGATATATGATCTGCTGATGCCCAGTTCTGCCTCAGGCTGACCACAGTGAATATCCCCACTCAGGTTTCCCAATGGCAATACAGGGGATGTTCCTATGCACTGCTGCACCCACTGCCTTCGAGCTTGGTGACCTTTATTAAGGTTTCAGTTCTTGTTTGATTGTTTTCAGCTAGAATTCGTAAAAGGGAACAAAAGGCCTCAGAAAGACCAGATTTAGCATTGGTGGCTCCCCACTTTGACAACTGGTCTTTTGAGGCTTGTGGGTTTGCAACCTCAGAGGGAAGTGCACTCACAGTCACCTTCTTACCTACAGCAATGTGGCTACTGAATGTAATACGAAGTTTTGTTTCAGTTTTTGAGTGATGGCTGAAAAACCTCTATTTCCCCTCTACGTGTTGGCCTGTGCTGCTGAAAGAGAGATTAAGGGAGAGGAACAGAGGGAGATCAGATACCTAAACATGAGGATGGGAAAGCAACTCCTGGTTGTATTTAATGCACTGGTCATCAAAATGAAGACTTTTAAAGTATCAAACCTACAAATTTAATGATCACATTAAAAACCTGGTATTTTTTGCTGGAATGACAGCATATATTAATTTCCATGGTCTTTAGATCAGCCTCTAAATCCTGGAATAGAGTCTAAACTCTCCAAAGAGAAGCCATAACCAGTATCACACTCTTCTGTGCCCATCCACTGCTGCTCTAACCAATACATGGAAAGTTCTTTCTCTGCCAGTTTGACTTCTGGTAACTTCTGATCTGCTGTGAATGGAAGACAGCTTCTCTTGTCACATCTTTGCCCTGGAGCAACAACAGAGTGAGACAGATCTCACTAAGCAGTCAAACAGATATGGAAAGATGTAGAGATAACACTGGCACTGCTGGCAGACAGAGATTATGGGGAGGAACCACAGGCTTGGGGAGCAGCTCTGCCAATCTGAGTTTCAACTCATAACAAATATATGGATCTCATCCTTTTGGGCTTGGGTAGAAGTTATCTGAGCTGCTCACTGCCCAGTGAACGTAATTACATGCAGTTGCTGGGCTAAATGGGATTTCTAATGAATATATTTTGCTTAAAACCACCTGACTGTCATGAAAAGCCCCCTGCCCCTGTCTTCTCATGGCTTGTTACCATATCCCTTGCACAACCTTGGGCTAAATTGAAGATGCTTGCGAATTCTTTCCTTTAAAACCACGTAAAATTGGGTTTTCGACCATCTGCGAAACCAAGTGTTGTAAGCACAAATGTTACTCACATAATTCATTTCCTTCAGGGAAGGATGCTTTGATCTAATTGTTCTAGCTCTTGCCGAGGGGCTTTACTGGCTGAATAAACCAAGAGCAGCACGCCCATTGCTTTGCTTGAGCAAAAAGCTGTTTCCTCAAGGGAGACCCACTCATCCCAGAAGCCTCTTCATTGGTTTTCAAGGGAATCACAGGCTCTCGATCACAAATCAATGATTTTAGCCCTTCTCTAATCATCACCCAGTGCTTTGAAAGATGCCATTGCCTGGCTCAATGAGTGGCATCCATCTCCACAATATGCCTTTTGAAAGCTGCCAGCTTTAGCTTGCCAAGGGAGGGTCCCTGGCTGCTTCTAGGTATTCCCTGGGGCCTGCGTGAAAGCTGTAGCTGCCTAATGGGATGCACACTTCCCACATTAAATCATCCGAGGCCGAACTTCAAAGCGAAGGCAGGGAGCATCCTCCCCAGCCAAGAGCTGGGTGCGCAGCAGCCAGGCAGAGGAGCAGCGGGCAGATCTTGCTCTGCTCCCCTTGGTGTGCAGGCAGGCAGCGGGGCTGTGCTCATCAAATGAATCCCTTGCTGGTGGGCAAATGCCAGGGGGAACACCCAGCAGATTGCAACCTGATGTTTTCTCTTTCCAGGATAGCTTCCAGAGGGATCGCACTCATCCTCCAGCCGGACTGACCAGCGGAAGGCTCAAGCTTTTGGAGCTATTTATGGCATAGCAGCAGGGAAGCATAAAAGTCAACTCCGAGGGTCTAAAAGGGTTACCACTTGCTGTGCCAGGGTGTGCAACTTGGAAAAGAAGAAACCTCTGTGGCCAGAGAAAGCTCTCTGAGGCATTCAACCTGATTTGGAGACTCCATCTGAGAGAACTTCCAAGTTAATAGCATTTTGGTCACTTGGGACTATTACTGCATCCACTGCTTTCTGCTCCAAAGGTGCTATTGCAGTGTGTGTTTGCTCTGAGGGCCCGATCCTTATCTGCACATCAGTGCACGTGCGCTTGGCAGAGGTGGGATCCCAGCCAAGGATTATGGGGTCGCTGTCTGGATGCAGCAGCTGTAATTCAGAGTGACGACTTCTGCACAGCACAACAGACCCCCTGCAGCATCACCAACCTTCCTTGAGAAAGTTCCTGCTTTGAATCCAGGGGGAATCCAGCCTGTCCTCTTGTTTTCTCAGCAAGTTTGGCAATGGTGAACACAGCCGTGTCTTCGCTTTCATGGAACTATAATTTACATGAGCCCTGGAGACAAACCCCACATTTGAAAACAAGAAGCTTTTGTAGCTTTTTAACCATTGTTTCCTGTTGGGGTGTGATATCATAATGCTCAAATTAATCACTTATGAGGAGTAGCTGTGAATTTCCGCAGTATGAAAGCAAAGTCACTGCAGTAGGTGACTCAATTCCACGTTTGATGCTGTCCAAGCGAAGTGGGAAAAAAACAGTGGGCACCTGGTATCAGTTTTATGATTGGGTTTTTCCCTATTAGAATGGGAATTTTGTGAAGACTCAATTAAAAGGAGTGTCCTCCCGTTCTGCTGTCACCCACCAGACTGAGCTGCACATGAACGCCAGCATGCTGCCATACATCTTCTTCTCTTGTTTGCTGCTCTGTGTGCAAGCACAGAACTGCAGCGTCCGTGAAATCATCCGGCATACAAAACACCTGCTTGTAAGTTTAGCACCTTCCCTCTGAAAAAGTGCAGACTTATGCAGTGGGTGACAACAAATACTGACTTCTTACTTGTTCTTTCAGCAGGAAAGTCCTCTGAGTTGCCCCTGTAGGGAGACAGCTGTCAATGTGAGTACAACGCTATGGAGAACATCATGAGAATGTATTTGTGTGCTGAATGCTACCAATGCTGGATCTTAACGCTCACTCTTTTCACTTTCAGTCATGTTCATGTCTTCCCATTGCTGAGGTAAGTATTGATTTTAAGCTGTTGTAGGTGTTAGAGAAGTTCAGTATTAAGTGAGTTGATTTTGTTCCTGCTGCTCCTTATACAACTTTTGCTTCTCGTTATGAGGAAGCTTTCAATGCATTCATAGCAGCAAAACTGAGCTTGATGTATAGCAGTAGGGAGGGAAGCTGAAGTCTGCCCATCATCAGTGCAATCAACCAAGCCCAGCCAAACAGAGCCTTGCAGGCTTCACTCATAAATCAAAAGATGCAGGCTTTTGCTCTAAAAATCTCTGCAAGCCTTTGTTTTCTGGTTACATGCCAAAGACTAAGTGAAACTGGGCTAGAGACGTCAGGCCTCATGCTTAGCTCTAGGTGTATCTAACACAATTACACTTTTGTAAGGTATGGTGAAACCCAGCATTGGCTGAAACTATACTTCAAAAAGTTACTGTTTGAGGTTTTCTGAGAGATGTGACAGGAGCTTCTTATGGCATACATGATGATTCAGGGTTTTACAAACCCTCCAAATTTCATGTACCAGCTTTCAATAGAAGAATAGAATAGAATATGTCACATTTGATGGTGACATGCTGCCACATTTAGAAATTCTCAAAATACATTCTTACCTTTTTCTTCATTGAACAGCCTGGCCACGAACTGCCATGCTTTGTGGAAGGAATCAAACACATGCTGAAACACAACATCTCTTCCAATGCAGTAGTTGAAAGGCTTAACCGAAGCTTTCAGATTCAACTGGACAGAAAGCTCTGTGAAGTAAGGCTTTTCCTACTTTCCTATGGATCTTTGTCTATCTTTTACAAAAGAAAGGATTTTTTAATAATTTAAATATGTGTACCTAAGTATTTGATTAATCTGAAATCTGTGGTAAATAATTGTTCTATGCAGGAGCCAGGTATCATAGCTGCAACACGTATGAGGTGATTGAAAGCTATTAAAATTGGCAGAGGAAGCAGTGAGATGGGTTCTGCACCATCGTGCCATTTCCCTTCTCCAGATCCCTTCAGCATGAGAACCTTTAAACATAGAACTTTGGGAGAGGAGCTTCATGCAGTTTGCTTTTCTATTCTCTTTTCTCAAATGTGTTTGTACTCTAAACGGCAATGATATGTAACCAGAGAGTAGATGTGCTGGGGACCGGCAGGCATAGGATCATTCTCTTCTGGAGCATTAATTCTACCAAAGCTGCAATTCCTTCAGGGATGCTCAGGCCTGAAATACTGCTGTGGCCTACAGCATCTTCAGACTTGTGGTGATGCTCAGGAAGACTCTGGGATCCCCAGATGACTTTCCTCAGGCAGTGAAACATCCTTTATTTACAGTGAGCAGAACTGTTGTGTAATGCAGTGAGACAGAAGATGCTGATGATGCAGTGTCGCAAGCTCCTTTTAGCTAGCTTCAAACTTGCAAGGGGGAATATTGTTAGAATGGGATTGCAACACCGAGCAGCCCCATTGCTCTTATCTTACCCAGCTTCTCCTACAGCTCTATCTGCCCCGTCTGCCAGATTGAGACAGCCTTGTTGAAATTATTTCAGTTGTATCTATATGATAGCTGTCACCCTAGTCACCACAAAAAGCCACTCACTGCTCAAGGAGCAGTTCTTTAGGAACTGCTTTTGACATCTCTGTTTAGCTCCAAAGAATGCCTATTTTAACTGTTTCATCTAAATCCTTTATATTTTTATGGAATCTTTGGTAACCCAATCTTTGTTCTTCCTCCCATCACAGAGCCTGGCACATGGGACTCAATGTCAGTACAAGATCAAAGGAAATGTGAAGGAATTTTTGACTAAAATCCTGAGGACCTATCAAGAAATCAATATACGTAATTTAAAAAAGCTTTAACCCCCCCCCCCCCCCATAATTCTTTTATAAGAAAAGGGAACAGGAAAGTTATTTATTGTATTTATTGTTCACCTGAACTGTGGAAGGTAGAAATACCAACTGCTAAACGAATAAAACTGCTATTTACCTGAGCACAAAAGTATTCAGCTCTTCATTTTATATGTTTTGTACTTGGTGAAAGACTTGAACATCCTATTTTGGTGTCAGTGACCACCAGAACGCTTCTGCAAAGCGCTGGTCCAACTATTTCACTCACATGAGATGCTACAGCCAAGTGCAGGCTCTGACCACTCTATAGCTCTAGAAATACTCCTGGACTTGTGATTCAGAGATGCTGTGTTTTCTTTGTGCATCACATTTATTTCTGATAACATCTATACACCATGAAAAGTCACTTCTTGCTTGCAAGGGTGCAGATTTTCCTGCCCAGAGCCACCTTTTTCTTTCTTCTAAATATTCAGTAGTAGAGAAGTCATGAACTTCTTACTGTGCAACAGCAAGATCATACCCAGAGTTAACTGCAAGTTCGTAGTGGGCTTGTGTACTTGTTGTGGACAACAACTGTTTCTTCCTTGGAATGTATTTAACTTTGAAGATCTTTCTCTAGTGCCATGAGCTCAGATTTGGTTTTGGTTTGGTTTTCTATCAATCTCCTCTCCACTTGACTCAGCAGAAACAGAAGAGGCAAAAAGGGAGATGTGCTGGAAAAAAAACCCCAGCATATAAGGGGAGAGGCTTATCTCAGCCACCTATTCCAGCCTCACTGGTAGCTTCTCTATCTCTTCAAACAAGGGAAAATCCCAAACAGATGAAAGAAAGTCAGATTTCATCTATCTTCTTTGTGGCTCAAAGAGGAACAAAAGAGATGGGGTATTGTAAGGGGGCTGGCCTTTGAGATGGAGGATCTTAAAAGGTCTTCAAGCCAATGTCATTTCTTCACCACCTCCACTGGAGTATGGATTTTTTTATACCCCAGGAAAAGAGAAAGGCGTATAATTCCCTTTCTTTTTCCAGCATGAGGTATGATATTGATGGGATGAACACATTCCTAGGATCAAAAGCACGATGGTAATGCTCATCAACTACATTATTATTCTAAAGGTTTTCATTAACATGGGCCTGGGGGAAAAGGCAGAACTAGATTATATAAAATGCATTTGATATGACTATATAAAACTTATGTATTATATATCAGATCAAATGCATTTCTTGATGTGTCTCTGCTTTAAATTTGGTAAGATAGTAACTATGCAGAAGATTATTTCTGTGGTAATGCTGATGCAGATGAAACCAAGAAATAAAACAATTATTCCTCTTTTCTCACGTTTTCATATCTTCCTACACTTTCTACTCCATATTCAGCTCAAGCAGCTTTCTCCTAAAGAACGTTTCTTTTCAATTCTAATGCAAAGAAAAGTCTTCCACATTTCTGATACATCAGCAGAATGCTTCTTCATGCTCTCAGTCTCGAAGAGAAGAAAAAGGCTCACTAACATCCGTAGATCTTATTGAATCTATGGTGTCAAATCTCAGACTCTCCAGGTCCCAGGACTGCAGACAGCTGTTCTAACCTGTGCTTTCAGCAAGGAAGAGAATTCTTTGTCTAATACTTTTACTCCCCAAATGACTTCATTAGATTTATAAAATAGGTACAATAATTGTGAAATCATGGCACAAGATACATCATAAGTTCAGTTCTGCCCCACATAAGCTGGCAAGAGCCACCTGCAGTCAAACAGCTTCCAGTCAAATCACTTCTGCAAGATGGTAATAGAAACTTGCACAGGGTTTGAAAACCCAAGTAAGCTAAACTGCAGAAGATCAATGTGCAAAGTATCTACTCATCTGATGCCTTGGTTTGCAACCTGTGTGACAGAAATGATTGTTGTGTGCTTGAAGCGTTCAGTGCAGAACTGTGCAACATGAAATAAGCACTTCCACTGCTGTCTGTCATTGCATGTTACCTGTGAGCTGATGCAAAGTGTTTCCTTGCACTGGTGAGCTCCTCAAACCCTGTGATCTATTGTCCAGGAAACGTGGTACTGCTCCATCCTTGAGTATTTTAGCCCTCTTCCTTCCCACAGGCATGTCCAGGTCTCCTCCATGGGACTAATGCCCTGTGAGGCTTTGCAAGATGCAGGACAGCTTTATGGGAAGCGCTGGATGTCCCATGGCAGGACTGAACATCCCTTCAGCCAGCCCCGTGCCAGCCCCTGAGCAAACATGGGACCAAGTAGATGCTCATGGGCCTCTTCTCTCGCTCTTGAGTTTGGTTCACAACAGCATTGCGAAACTGCCAGGTGAGAACAAAAGGAAACTAATGCACTGAGTTAATGACTGTAACAAGCACCTTTTCCTGATATCTCAATTATCTTTCTCTTGCAGCTCTCGAGCAGGACGTGTCATGCTACGCTGTGAAGGAGAGGATGTGGCATAGGGCAGGGGAAACAGAGGAGGAGGAGAAGGTCAGATAAGTTGATAATATTGTGGAATAGATTTACAATGGGGAATTGATATCAAATGTGATTTTAGGGAAGAGCCCTTCTTCCAGCCATTCAAAACTGACTTGTTGTCAGTGGCAAGGTGCATGCTTGTTTTCAAGTATGCTCAGCTCCTCACTTGCCTTGCTTCTACAACTCACATCAGCAAAAGGAGGCTCTAAACATGATTTGCTTTGTTATTTCCAGGACAGAAACCCTGGATATCCCACGATGCAGGACAGGAGTGGCTACTTCCTGCAAACTGGAAGGTAACACCATTAAGTCTGTACATAGGACCTCTTTCTTTGGGAATGTCTGTCTCAGAAGAGTTAAGTGCTGAGAACACGCAGACCAATTCCATACCACATACCACTACAGCTATATGATTTTCTCCACTAACATGAAGTGATGCTAAAGAATATAGCAGGCATGACCCAAAGGCACTTGAGAAGCTGCTTCACTCTTTGCCAAAGGAGAATTCTCCCAGCCCTGCTACACCAGCCACCACACAACCCTGTCTTTGATAGGTTTTGTTGCTGACAGCTGTCAGACAGAAACCCATTCACAAACCTGCAGTTCTACAGCAGTATTTTCTTCATTTGGGCATCCACATCATAACACGGCTATTACAAAACTTCTGGTGTTGTCTTCAGAAACCTGGCTAGGTCAGCTTTATATGCCCGAGTTTCTGCTGTGATACTTATCAAGGCACAAGCACAGCAGCAGAGCCAAATGTACTCCAATACCCTATCCCTGTTTCTACATAACTCCATGACCTGCTGCAGGACATGCCCAAGCCCTAAGCAGTGTTAATGATCTAATAGGAAGCTGTCTCTAATGACATATAAATGACTATTGGTTTAGGAGGTATTTTTGGAGGGACTGGAAGTGTCCCAGTGCACTGCTTCCCTCCACTCCAAGTCTCTTGCACTCCTGTAAAAACAAGTCTGGTATATGTCATGCTCCATGGGAAGGAAAGGCTCTGGGCTGCCATTCAAATGCTTCCCAGTCATAAATCACACTGCGTATTTGAAAGCGGTTTCACGTATTTGTACAAGAAAGCTGATCTTACCTGGCTGATCCTCACAACACCCTCCTGAGGCATGGGGACAAGCTTTACAGAAAAGTAAGGAAACAAGAGTTTGGCTGAGGCAATGGACTCATTTCTCCCCAACACTGCATTCTACAGTTGTCTGAAGACTGACAGCATTTGCGTCCAGAGCTCAACACACACCACGCTTTAACATCACCAAATGACAGCACACACGGTATCAGACTGTGCTACTGGGGATACTGAAGCCAAAGAAGCTTCCATACTGAAGCCAAAAAGCTACCATTTCCATTCAGTTTTCCCCAAAGATAAGCCTATACCTGCCCACAGCTGCTATAAGCTCCCTTCCCATCTTTCCTATTGGTCTCCCGCCTTCAATCGTCTAGAAAACCTCCAGCAGTTAGAACTAAAAATTGCCAGGACTTTCATGTCCATCTCTCACAGACGCAACCTTGGTGATCTGTAACTTGCAGCATCCCCATGGACACAGACTCTGTAGTGCAAGCTGCACACCAAGCACCCGTTCAAACAGCAGTGTTTTGTTGTCTTCTATGAACTTCTGCAAGTAATCCTGAATGTTCACACTACTGTTATGAGATATAAGATAAATGTTGTTTTCTGTTGAGACACAGCATGGATGATAGCTCAGGAGCACAGTTTGGGCAACCAAAGGAGTAGAAGGGCTGGAAAGAGAAGGCAGAATGCTTCCAGACACAACTCCTGTATTGCCATACAGGCTTTAATAGTCAAAGATGCTTCCAGGTAAGCAATGTGTCTGAATTGTGCCTGCTATCTTAAACCTAGCAGTGTAGTAAGACATGAAACAATCCTAAGCTGAAATCAGGTTCTAATCTAGAAAAAGCCACAGTACAGTAAGAAACTATATAAAACCCATTTTTCCATATAAACCATCAGTGAGACTTCTTTTTACTCCTTTCAGAAACAGCATCATCAAGGGGCTTCACAAGAAAACAGATGCCCTTTACTTATTTATTGTGTTCCTATTGCTGGGTTTTAATTTGGTAACTTTCAGACTAAATAAGCATTTTCCAGGGGTAATAGGTCAAGAAAAAGCCCAGGAGTGAGGGGAGTTTCCCCAGACTCCCCACAAAATTGGAATTATAACAGAGAAAAATAAGAGGGAAATCATGACTTAAGAGCTGCAGATAATGATCAGCCGACTTCTGACTTTGCAAGCAGCCTGTGGGAGAGAAGAGAGATACTCTGTCTGACAGTGACTTCAGGCAGGATATAAATCAGCCATTGAGATAGGAGATTGTTCCACAGTGGCAGAAAAGGTTTCTTGCTCTTATTTTGCTGTGCTTCCATACACTTGACATCACAGTATTATGTAAAATGCAACAGAAAGGAAAGCATGAAGATTTGAAAGATCCTCATTGACCACAAGGTATTTTCAGCAACACAATGCAATTAGAAATAGAGGCTATGGTGTACACAAAGAAAAGTACAAAAAGGCACAGAATTGTTATCACCGAAATACTAGTTGCTTTAGCACATCTCACAATGACTTAAGGAAACAGGTATTTAAGACCTAATGCCCCCTTCCTTCATGACTGAAGAAGCAAAGGTTGTGCAAGTGTTTTGGGGAACAGGTAAGGGAGATTGAGGTGTTTAAAGTATGGTCACCCCTTGCATGAGGGGAAACCACCAGGGAATTGGAGCAGTGTGGCTGAAAGGGGGGCAAGAGGTGTGTATTGAAGGAATGCTCTGCTGCCAGCCCCATGGCTGCAGAGAGCAAGGTGATAGCAGGATAAGACAAGGGGTGATGGACATAAGTTATTCCTGGGGACATTCCAACTGGACACAAGAGGAAATTTTTCCCAATGAGAACAGTCAGTCATTGGAACAATCTCCACAGGGAAGTGATGGATTTCCCAGCATTGGATACTTTTGGGATACAGCTGGATACTGTGCTGGGACATCCAGACTAGGTCATGCTTTGCCTAGAAAGGTTGGACCAGATGATCCCTGGGGTCCCTTCCAACCTGGCATTCTATGATTCTATGATATCAATTACAGAAATGAACTGAGAATTTTATCTTAATCTTATTTTATACTTATTTGATATCAGGATGAGAGACTAAGGAAAACCTCTGTCTGAATGTATATATAAACAGAAATACAGACAAAATTCCTGCCATAAAGTAATTAAAGTTACGTATTAACAGAATATATATATATATATACACCAACAGAAGGTCCAAAGATTCTCCATGGAAGTGGTGGTTAGGAGATCTTGACTGGTGCTGATAGCTTTGTCACCTGCTGTCCCCAGGAAGTGATGCAGCAACTAGAAAATGCCCAGGACTTTGGAAAAACCTAGCTTTGTTAAACAGCATCCTATACAGGAATCAAGGGGCTGTGTGGGATGGAAAACTGTCCAACCTAGAAAGAATCCTCCACTTTCCATCCAACTCCTCATTGAGGTAGGAGAGGGTGAAGAACGGAGCTGTACCTGCACTGGGTGCCCTCCATTATATAAGTTTAGCCATAGCATGAAATGATACTTGGACAAGTTGTGAGTTTTTCTGTTCACAAAGGCCAATTCTAAGTGCACTCATTAAAGGTATCTTTTCAGTCAACACCCAGGTAAGCACTTGTGGCAACATGCTTCATCTTTTTTGGATTAATCAATAATGAAAGAAAACCTGGCATAGCTGTGACTGCTTGTCTGACATGGAAAACATAATGGATGGCTCTCTAATGACAGATTCTAACCGAATCTTCTTCATGCTAAATGTAAGATCTGAATCTCTGTGCCCTCAGAATGAAAACATTTTCAGGCAGTATCTATCCATATTCTCACTGGAAAACTTACAGAAATGTTTTTCATTTTCAGCAACTGAAAACTGAGAAAAAACTCCTGGTTTCCAATGAAGAGCTCTGGGAAAACCTCAAGGGAATTAATAATGGAGACTAAATGGGTTTTGTTTCCATTCAGTTTTTCCTCAAAGTATCTTGGAATCAACCAAACACTGCCACACGGTTCTACCACTGGCACTCCATTATGAGACAGAGTTTAGTTATCACCATGCTTGGCTTTTATTCCACACTTTGGTAACTATATATTTGCAGTCACCCTCCCGCAATCCCTGGTGAAGCTGAAAGGCCAGCTATTGCAGATTAATTAGTCACAAGGATTAGACTGGCTGAAGTGCAGACTCAGAGAATTAACAACAGCATTCTATCACATACTCTTTTCCAAGATCATCCAGTCCTGTAATTTGGCTATATTTATTATGAAAAGACATATACACAGCAGTGAAGGGCATCTAAAATTATACCCTTACACAACCCAAGTCCAGAATCAGCAACAGCACATATAAAAACAGCAGTTAGAAGATACAGCCTTGAGAGGGTCTTCACCCTTCTGACAGTGTGTTTGTGCTTACATCCAGGTCAAGGTACTATGGCAAGTCTTAACAGCAATGAGACATGTTCATGACATGTTCACCTGGCTTGAGGTCTAACCTGATTTGTAATTTTCTTGGACTGATCCCAAAGTTTTAGGATCTTCAGAATGAGATTGTGCAAACTCTCTTATCCCACTAAGTTAAATAAATAGAACAACGGTATGTAGGCGTGGTGCAATTAGATTAATAATTAGATTGTTTAATAAATCAGATTATAGATAATGATTACTTCAGCATAACCTTCTCTTAGAAGTTTCAAGAACAGCAGTCCCTCCATCTATCAAAACTGACAGCTAGCCAAGTGATTTATGGTTCAGTAAGCAAGCACAGGTTAGGAAAGCTGACTTCTATCCACAG
The DNA here is from genome assembly GCA_039877255.1 of Loriculus beryllinus. Taxonomy (NCBI): domain Eukaryota; kingdom Metazoa; phylum Chordata; class Aves; order Psittaciformes; family Psittacidae; genus Loriculus; species Loriculus beryllinus. Next base: position 23,930 of record JBCJKH010049134.1, read on the forward strand.
TATCTTTCATCACATAAGCAAGAATCAGCTTAATGAGTCCACTCTGTGCTTCTTGAAACTTGCACATCTCTCCAAACATCTCCTTCCTCCCAGATCCCAAACAGAACACATAACAGTTCTTCTAGGAATCAGCCTTTTTTTCCAAGGGCCCCAAATTTACTGCTACTCATCACCAATGTGTGGCCGAACACCCACTGCGTCTGTCGCAACGCCACCAGCCACAGTGGGGATGTTCTTTGTGAGGCTGTATTTGAAGGGTAGCAGTGGTACAGAGTGAAAACTTGAAGGGAACTAAGGAACTCATGAGGCTAGAGGCCAAGACAGAAAATGTGCAAACCAGACATGATGCATCTGAAAGACAAACCAACCAGAACTGCACGCTGCAACTATTACCTTCTTATGTTGCTTCTGCTGGCATAATGCAGTAGGTTTGCATTATTTCACAGCCATGGGATAAGCTGAAGGAACGCTACAACTTGTGCGCGAGACAGCAGTGCTTAACAAATCTGTGTGAAGGACCAGCCACCCAAGGGGTGAGACAATGTAGTTCACCTTCACACAGGAAGGTTGCTACTGATCCCCAGGAAACTAACCACCCTGCACATCTACAACTCAAATACCAACAAGTCCAGATCCATATCCAGCTACTGAACCGTCAGGGACTGTCCCATAAGCTGTGCATGGACTGTCCTCTATAGCAGTTGGACAGAAACAGCAGCAAGGTCTCCAAGAAAAGCTCTCATACTGTGGTCAGTTTATTAGGGGCATTTATTACATGTTTTCTCGAAGGAACTTGTACATACACGAGCAGGATTGCTGGCCAATTGCTTGACCAGTGGGAGCATCAGTGTAGGAAGATGTGTGACGCCAAGTTCTGAAGACATCAATTCTCAGGTTAGAAAGCTCTGGATTTATAGGTTTATTTGGTTTAGAAAAATAAGCCTTGAGCAGATTTGGATCCAATCCATGCTGCTGCCACTTGCACCTGGCAGAAATTGATAACTAATTAGTATTTGAGTCTTCTCCTTTAATGCAGACAGTTAACAATCAAAAAACATGCGCGTATATTCAGTACTAAGAATTCTGGGACTGATCCCAAAAAAGTCAAGTTTTGGCTGGCAAAGAACTCTCAGTAAAGGTGAAAGGCGAGCCTGGGCTCAAAACAGAAAGTTATAACCAGGGGTTGCTCAAAACTCTTGGTTAAAACTGCTCGTCAGGCTCTGGTAAGAGGGACCATTTTCTGCTCCATCCGTGTTCTGATATTGTGTTTTGGGATTTACAGGATTGCAGTATGGGAACAGAGGTAAGCCACCACCCATGAGCATATAGCTGTGAGTATAAACCCATAAATAACCCATGAGAAAGTAATTTATTGGCCATTCTAAAGCTCTTTTCTGGTGTCATTCTCTCTAGGGTTATTGTTTCTTATTTCTGTGGATGGCTTCCCTTCTTTGGTAACTAAAAAGTGTGGGTATATAAATATATAATATATATATATGCACACTTACGTGTCTTCCACACATGCATATCCTAAGATAGCCTCTTTATTAATCTGCAGAGTCCTCAGAATACTAATATAAAAGCTAAATCAGAGACTGAGATGCGAGTTCCCTCTTGTGACCAAGCGAGGCTATAGCAACATCTGGAGGTAAACACAGAATAGGTGTTTAAACCCCAAGAACTTTGGAAAGCAAAGAAACAATCCAAATAAATACGTCAGTTCTGTGGTTTTTTGTTCAATATTAATCGAACATTTAAAAAAAATCATAATTTACACCATCTGTACATAGTACAGAAAAGAATGAACAGGAAAGTGTCTCTGGAAAAGATTGTCATAAATATGTATCGAAAAGGAAGGTAAGGTTGCTGCAGCTAAAGTGTTATTTGATCTGTGTGTGAATCCTAGGCCCTAGAGACAAAATCCAAAGACAGTGGAGGAAACTGGTCAAAACCCCTTTTATAAGCTTTATTGTTGTCACAGTTTCCCTTGTTGGCAGAGGCACTGGGACAAACCTACTTCTTCCTTCTGCCAACTGGGTGAACAGATTCTGGGCTTTATGGCTCAGTAGGCAGTCACAAGACTTTTGACAGACTCTATCCAAAGTGTCAGGGGCCCTAATAAATTAATACCTAATAGGCACTAATGGCTCTGAGCAGCCTCACCTGGGGCATCATTCAAACCCTTGCCCCACTGCCCCAGGTGCCCATTTAAGCTCAGCCCTGGCCCTTCAATCCTTCCCTGAGTGATGCTGGAGTGCTGCTGGTCTGCAGCCATCGCCACCCCCGTGCCTGGCCAGCAATCCTGCCCTGTTGTGACCCTGGACCTGCCTCCTCACCAGGGACTTGCCTGAAGATGTGGACTCCTGGTTGTAGCTGAACACTGGACCTGCCTTGTAGGTGAAGCTGTGGTACCCCCTGGCTCCCAACCTAAAACTTCTGCAGAAATAATTTCAATTCATAGTTGAAAAGCTGATCTCTGCTAGATAGTTACTTTATTTAAAATTTAGAGATTAAAACATATTGGTTGGATGGGATTTTAATAACATGCCTCTAGTATACCACAGGAATACAGCATCTCTATGTAATTTGTTTTCGGACAAGTTAAAAACTATTAATATGCTTTTGTGGTGGCTCCTTCCACAGAAAGTACAAACAGCATCTGTAATCAGTAAGTTTCTTATTTTGCAGTTTAATAGGTACCATTAACCCTACTTATTACCAGTTTTGTCTGAAACATATATATATGTAGAACAAATGTAATATGCCATGCCACCTTATACAGTCCCACCGTCAAACAAAAGGAGAGGATTACAACATACTAGGAGTTACTCCCTTTAATGATTCATGCTTCTTTCTGAAGAGATAATATTACACTTACTGCATTTCTAAAAGCTTGACATTGTCTCAAAAACTTACCCATATAAGCCCACGTTTTTAAGTGTTTCCTGTAAGGGAAGGCATTTGCAATCAGGCATATAAATGAGCTATTGTTTTCACTGATTATTTCAGATTCTGTGTGGATCACAGAAGCTTCTACAAGGGAACCTGGGTGATTTCTGTTCCTAAGACAGGTTGTTTCCTGCCTGCCTGTGCAGCAGCTGGTGTCTAGCAGAGCAGCTCACAAGCCTCCAGCAAACATGACACACTAACCTACTTTTCTGGGCATGATCGTCACTTGCTACTCTAGTCTGCTCAGTGAGATTGAAATTGGTAGAGCTGCAGTGTTTATCACACAGTTTGAATACTTGGGTTTTAAAGAATGACAGTGTATTACTGTGTTTTCAATGCTGTTTGTGAAATGTATGGTTCTAAAATATTCAAAAGAGCTACAACATAGCCCTTATTTGGCTTAGCACATTAACGCAAATGCAACTACTTTCAGAGGGAAACTAGGCTGGCTGAGTATTGTTCAGCATGGAAATGATGGTGCCTCTGTGAAACTCTGGCCAAAGCACAACACCACTGGCCTCCATTGCTCTCTTTCAACAGTTCGAGATAGTAAGTGTGCAACCACCGGTATCCTTTGGGTTATGTGGCTTTGTCAGAACCACGATCATGACAAAAATGAAGCAGGGCTTGCATTAACTTGTAGAAGTCCAGCTATGAAATTCAGATATGCCAGAGTTAGCATATCAAAAAAGCTGGTAGTGATGTCTTGTGAGACTTATTTGTAGGAGCTATTGTGGCACAGCACAGTGTACTGTGGGGTTTGCTACCTGGCATGACAAAAAACATCCTTGACTTTATTTTCTTCACTTTTGCCCAATTTCGTCCCCTCACTTGTGGAGGCCTTCTGTTAAAAACTAGTTAAGAAATCACAGAATCACAGAATCGTTAGGGTTGGAAAGGACCTTAAGATCATCCAGTTCCAACCCCCTGCCATGGGCAGGAACACCTCACACTAGACCATGGCACCCAAGGCTTCGTCCAACCTGGCCTTGAACACTGCCAGGGATGGAGCATTCACA
>JBCJKH010049134.1:29223-47923 GCA_039877255.1 Loriculus beryllinus
GAATGGGTTGCCCAGGGAGGTTGTGAATGCTCCATCCCTGGCAGTGTTCAAGGCCAGGTTGGATGAAGCCTTGGGTGTCATGGTTTAGTGTGAGGTGTCCCTGCCTATGGCAGGGGGGTTGGAACTGGATGATCTTAAGGTCCTTTCTAAACCTAACTGTTCTGTTCTATTCTATTCTATTCTATTCTATTGAAACTGTGTACTTTGAAGGCATCATTCACTAAGTGATAAATATTCCTATTACTTTCATTAGCCCTTTAACCCGCTCAACCTTTTTCAGATCTGTGTGAAGCAATGGTATTTTGATGGTACACAAATACTCTGCTGTGTTCTGCCAGCTATGCTTTTACACAGATATAATCTACCACTGAAGTGCTTCATGCTTAGTATTATCTCTTTACGTAAAGATGCTGTAAAGGCTTGTTCATGGTTAATCACTGCTGTATGCAAGAGCCAGGAAACCTGTGGTTGTGTTCTGTAGCAGTTGGTAATAAACCCTCAACTGTTCAGATAACACTAGAATCATAAAGAAACACTGACTAGTGATGTGCTGGTCTGTCTGCATAGATAAAATATGCTGCTTTATTATATCTTAGGTAGTAAATTCTTTTAGCATCTCCAGTTTGGACATACAATGCAGTGCTCAGTTCTCTGTCTTTGGCAGGGTGACATGCATTTGGGGTATGTCCAGCAAGCAGGGAAAGCCTTGCTGTTCAGAATAGAGCCCTTTTTGGCCAACAGACAGCTAAAACCCCGTATCCTTCTGCTTGAACTCCACCTTCTTTTAAAGTGTACAGCAAGGGACTGACCATCCTTGGCTGGCTGCGGCTTCCCTTGAGGGGAGCAACGCAAGGAGGCAGAGACAATGCTGCTCCCATGTCCATCCTTTAGGCCAGAAGGATGGCTCTCCTTTGCTGTTGTACCACAGACCTGTTTCCCTAGGAACAGCCGTACGTGAGGCAAACTAAAGAGGCTCACGGGGCAGTTTCCAGTGGTGCTATCCCGGCTCAAGCAAGATCCGGGGTTACCGGTGCTTCCCATAAGGAAACGATATAGTAGTAAGAATGACCGGGAGGCGCAGCCTGCACCACGGGCCTGAGGAAGCGTTCCCATGAGGAGCAACCAGCCCAGCTGCTCATGATGGAAGTGAAAGGAGAGAGCAGGCGACCAAAGGCAAGACCGTGCCGGGGAGGGGATCGAGACCCGCTCCGGAGCCGCCCTCCCCATTTTAGCCCCGGGGCACCTCCCGTCTGGCCGTGAAATGGCGCCCGGCGCGCTGCACGGCGCCTGCGCACTGGGGGGTGTGTGTGTGTTTACGGGGCGGCAGCCCCGGCTCCGGCTCCTCCCCGCAGCGGTGTGGTCGCGGCGGGCGGGCTCGGGGCAGTGCGCGGAGCTTGTGCCCTGCTCTGCGGCTGCCTCAGCCCTGCCTCTGCGAGGGACCCGAGCCGAGCCGAGCCGAGCCGAGCCGGTGGTGAGCGGCGGGGCGGCCCCGGCTGGGGGGGTGGGAGACCGCGGGGTCCCCGCTTGGCGGTCCGGGGAAGGGGGGAGGCAGCGGCGGTGCGGAGCTGCCCGGCCCGGGTGGTAGACCTTCCTTCTCCGTGAGGAGCCTGAGCTCAGCAGGGCTCCTGCTGCGTTTGTAAACCCCCGGCCTGAGCGGAGGTCACCGCTCCGGGCCATGGCCGCCTTCCTTCCCCTCAGCAAGAGCTGCGGGGGCACCGCGGGGAAGGCAGTGGCCTGCCCGGGGCTGCGTTCGTTCGGAGCCCGCTTGTGCTGAAGTGTCCGGTGGAGCGGCCTCCAAACCGCCGACCGGCGACCTCCTGATGTGCTTTAACACCGGGGTTGTATCCTCTTTGGCCCTCGGTTAAGGCGAGTGGTGTGCTGGGGGTGCCCGGGACCCGTCGCTTGTAAGAGAAGAGGGTTTTCCCGACGTAAAGAGGTTAAATGGCTTGTTAAAAATGGGTAGAACCATTTCTAGAAAGCCTGGAGAAAGAATATGCTTGTTTCTGCCTTGCGGTGTTTGTGTCAAGAAAACTCCTGAAGCTGTGGGGCTTCAAATGTGTCATTAAAATAAGGCGAGTTTTGGGTGTGGTTTGTAGTCTAAAAGTGAATTCAGATGGGGGAGGCTTCTGAATATAGTGCATCAGTAGAACAGCTACGTTTTGTCACCTGAATAACACTGACAATGCGTTCATCCTGCTTCAGGGACAATTAACTGCAGGCATTAAGGTGTTCAGCCGAGTGCTGGTATTTTTAGGTCTCACAGTAAAAATGTGATGAATCCCTTGAGAGAGACTCCGTTTCGAGGAAGAAATGAAGGCTGAAAACCCGGTTCAGAAGTAGAAATGCTCTAAATGAAGACAGAGCTTACGCTTGGAGCTTGATGTCCTAAAACTGAAGCTTCCAATGCGTTTTCGGTCTGTATTTCGAACCATACGCGGCAATTGAGGCTGCATCAGCAGTTCCAGCGCTGCCTTTCTGGAGTACGGGATCTGCTGCGCCTGTTCTCCATAGGGACTCCGAATTCCTTAACGTGGTGACCTTGGTGCTGTCACTGAGCTGCGATTTCTTAAAAGACACTATGATTAACGGGACAAGTATTTCAGCTCTTAAAGGCAGATCCATAAACGTTAATTTCCAAGTGTTAGAAAGTTAAGGCTTAATTATCACGGTGCCTGCTTTACCCCAGGGGATTTCTGAGCGTAGTTATTTGAAAGGGGGTTTATTTCGCAGGAACTTGATTTCTGCTGGTTTCCTTTTGAATTCCCCCCCTCCCCCCCTTTCTCTCCTAGAAACCTGATTTTTATGGTGTTTTATTAATTCCTGATGGGTCTTGGTGCTGAGAACTGAAAGGGGAATCTACAAATCAGAGGAAGCAGTTATTTCCTTGTTGCTTGTACCCGTGATATGTTGGGTTTTAGTAATAAACCCCGTTTTCTGCAACAGCCATGGAAGTAGTGAACAGCTGCTGGCTTAACTGAACCCCTGCTGACCGCTTCTCTCAGTCCCATGCTGAGACCTCCTGTTGTGGGAGAGATTTTTAGCATCTTAATTTTAGCAGAAGTTTATGCTTCTTTTACCAGGATAAGCTGCAGAAACAGTTATTAAATTTGATTCCTTTCCTGATCCCTGGTGGGTTTTGTGGGTTTGAGTAGGATAATGTGCAGCTGTGCAAAAATACCTGATCATGGGATGCTAAAGTCAAGTTTATAGAGAAAACAGCTGTATAGGGTAGTGCACCAGTATTTGATACTGTGGTCCGCACAGACAGATGTGATAAACCTCACCAGTTATCCGAGTGTTTCACTTCAATGACTGTGGTGTTGCTGTTTATCTTTGATAATAATTTGGGTAACTCTGCTTTATAACAATTCACTGTTATTTACATTACAAGTTTGTATCTGATTGTGTCTCTGATAACTAGCTCTTTTATTATAAACATTTCTGCTTATGTGAGCTTAGTTCAAGCTGCTTTGCATGATTCTTCTGACCTTGGACACTTAAAGGAAGCATCATTAGGCTATGCACCCAATTATTATTTAACAACTTTGAATAACCTTTTTTTTAATGTATCTCAATTTGTTATATTCCTTACTATAAAAGGATATTATCCTTTTCCTAAAGTTCTGAGATGTTATTTTACTATTAACATTTATTTTACTTGCAGCCACACTGAGAAGTGTTGGGAAGAATACTGAAATCTTCACGTTAGACCAGATGGAAGGGTGTACTCTATTTTTTAGCCCAGTGACAGGCATGTAGAGTGTATTATGATGAAGACTTCAGTTATTTAGTGTGGTTTTATAAAACCAAACTTAGTGAAGTTCTTGGAAGCAAAGCTTGCAATGATTCCTTATGGTGGAAGATACTGAGGTGCAAACAGTTTAGCTGTCATGTAGCGTTAAAAGAAAGTAGTGTGGATGGATATAGGGGACTTTGAGTCTAAGCCCTCTTGATGTGCTAGTTGGTTATACACTTGTTGCGTTGCACAGGCTTTCATCTGCATTCTGGGAGCTCATCAACAGGGACAAGGCTGCAGTCTGGGTGGTTTATTGTCCATTGGGTGCAGCTCCTGCCTTGCTCCTTGCCAGGTGACTGCGTTCCCAGGGCTGTACTGGGTGGTGGCTGCTGCACGTTGGGTGGTAGGAAGCTGTGCCATGTGGCTTCTGTGTCTTCATCGTCTGTTACGTATTTCCCTAGGCCAGTGTCATTTGCCAAACTTCACTACTAATGGTAATGACAATGGAAATGTTGAGTAAGTTGCTGTTTACATTGTAGTGTTGGCCAGTACAGTGTAAATGCAACCGCAACACTTGTTTCCCATCAATTCTATACTTCATCCGATCTCACATTTCTATCAGTGACACAGTATTTGAAATGTGGGAGGACATACCTGTGTTAAGATGATGCTGTCAGGCTCCTTTACTAAAGCAAGAAAATGTCTAAATTTGTTGCAGTGTATTTTCCTATTGCTTTTGCATGGGATGTAATACAAGGATTATTCTTTTTCAAGACTAATGAAGGTTTTTGTGGCATTTTATCTGGACAGGATGGGAAAGCAGACAGATGCTTGTGAATGCCCCATGGCTGCAGCTGCCTCAATTTATTCATTTATTGCCTGTTGTAACTTGGAAGCACTCTTTAGGTAAGAAAGCTGCTTCAAAAGACATCATGTGGTTTTTAGACTTATACTTAATGCACTCCTGTGTTGAGTTTTTAAATTGCATCTCAGTGTTTTATGCTCTTAATTACAATATTATTTATGTATTCTGTTTACATGTGGCATTATAAACCTGCTTTTGTGTTAGAAACTGACAGCAAACTGATTTTATGTGCTGTGCAAGTTAGCAAAGGGATGGTCTGCTCACTTCCCAGGAGAATGTAATACAAGGCCACCCCATCAATTGCAGACTTTTCAGATGCTGTCTGCAGTTGCTAATGTGTATCAAATTTCTAAGTATAGACAAGCATGACTATGCAGCTTTTCCGTTTTCTGATGCATGAGCTGAGCAACAGCATTACTTGCATGGATTTCAGTGTTAGAGTTTGACTTTGCTAAGCCTTTGCTAAGGCTGCTTCTCTTGTATTCATGTACTGCACCTGTGCTAAACTTGACAACTATGAAGCTGATGTTAACTGGGTAGTTTTTCAGAACATGAGGATATGACCTGGAAGAATGTAAAGCCTCATGTGTCTCTTAAAGGAAAAGTTCAGTGTTAGAAGGTTTCTGAAGATATTATTACTGGTTGAACACCATACTTTGTAAACATGTTCAGTTTCTAAATCTGCTTTTCATTTAAAATCTGTCAATGATTAAGTAAGATTTGTGTTGCCATTCCTATAGCTTTCCGTTAAACCATCTACAAATGATGTAAAGTGGGTAACTGAGTTTGGAGGTTTGGGGTATGCTTTCTATAGCAGACCAGGATACTTTCATACTAAGATACAGGGTAGATTTTTCATATTAGTATGGGGAGGATGTTCATGCATCACTGATACCCTTTTTTCAGAGTGTTTAATTAGCCAAAATAGTTTGCTTACTGTCAGGATTATCACAATGCAGTAAGCATACTTTTGGAGTAAAAGTGAGTAGTTAACATTTCTTATCCAGGTTTGTAATTTCTTTTAAGTAATATTCAAGAATCCAGGGGTGTATATGTGTTGCATAAGAGTACTGATGTGACTAAAACTTTAGATAATAGAAAACGTAGATTTGTGCCAACAATTATGCCTTCCCACTAGTTAAATGATAGTTTTCGGATAACATTTGGTAAAATGAATTTGCTTGTCGCATTCCATTACTCTACTTTTGTGTCTGCACTCCAGTGCCATGTGTGCTCTTCATCTCAGACTTTGTCCCATATCTGATTTCAATCCCTCCTCTGGGTCTCCCAGACATTACAGTGTTTCTTTGGTTGGTGGCTTCACAGGTCAGTTCATCTGGGACCAGTCCTTGCCTTCTGGTTAAGGAATCCATGCACACATTCAGGATGACTCAACACTGGGATGTATGTTTGGATACCAGGAGGGTGCTGGTAACTTGACAGGAACTTCCAGATTTTTTTGGAGGTATGTAGATGTGTAAACGTGTCATTGAATACGTGTCATTATATGACATGAAACTACAATTTAGTTAACTTCAGTTGTGTTTTGAAATATATACTATTTGTAGTTAGAGTATTCCCATTTTCACAGTAAATATTAGGGCTTTGTGTTGGTGAAAACTTTGATTTATAACTAGTGGGACCTTTTTTTGCTTTGCATCTCACAGTAATATATGATAATTTTACTTACTTACAGTACTGCATTATAGAATCCTAAAAAAGCCAGGAGGTATTTGACTCAAAAAGTACTGAGCTAAATTTGGCAAGGGTGTGAGCAACTGCAGGAGAGAGTTATGTAATGGTTAATTGCTACATCCACACATAATGCATTGGAGTTCCCATTCCTTATGTGACTTAAAGAAGTCAGAAGTCATAAAACATGGTCATGTGGATGACAATTCGATAACATGGTCTAGTAGCAAAATGTTTGTTCATGCTGTGCTTGCATCTTCATTACATTAAGTAACAGTAATGTATTGTTTAGAAATGCTGCTGTGTTTTGGAATGTATTGTTCTTTATTCTCCTTGAGTTGCTGACCTTGTTGATGTAAGGCATGTGTGTCTATTCAAGGAAGAAAAAGTCCTGTTATTAAATATAATTTAAAGAGTGTTTCTAGCTTCTCCTCCTCCATATATTACCTATCACTATCATAAATGGAGCTTTAAGGAGACTGAGTGAAGATTTCTAATGACTGTTAGACAAATGAACAGCTCTTGATTAGTTGGCTAATTCTCAAAGGATGCAAATGCCTTCTTTTCATGAAAGTGGAGTTACCCTTGTGTGTCGGACACCTTATCAGCCACAGATCAGGTTTCATAAGCTGGGGAAAATGCCAGATAATTTTTTGATAGGATAGTCTATATTTTGTTAGCTGGTTTTGGATTTTGGTTTGATTTCTTTTTGATCCCATAATGAAGTTACTATGTGAAATGTTTGTTCCAGAAGAAGCATGCTGTGAGTGCTGCCATGGAAGATTGTTCAGTAAAAAGAGATAATGTGTGCTCTTTGTTCTTGAAGACTTACATGGTTGGTTTGAAAAGTTCCGTTTCAGAGTGACTGGGAAGAGATAAAGTGCTGTTGAACTTTGAGAAAGGCCACATCCAAGGATAAAATGAAGTGGCATTTGAAATGGTTAAGGCAGTTGTTGAGAATTGGCTGAATCATAGAATAGTTAGGGTTGGAAAGGACCTTAAGATCATCCAGTTTCAACCTGCCTGCCGTAAGCAGGGGGGAATGAATAATGGAACTCAATCTGGAATGGACTGAGTAGGTAGCACTGTTTCAGCATGTAAATGAAGGGCTTTTCCTTATGCCGCTGTTTTTCTGAACTCTGAGTTATATGGCAGATACTCCTCAGTGGAATCATGCAGTTTGCTGTATCCCGGGGTCACTGTCCTTTTCTCCTGCTGAAAAATAGCATGTGAGCCTTACTTTGCCCTGGTTTCGTAAGTGGCCTCTGAAGTTTTCTGTTGTTAACTGTACAAACATTTTTCCTCTGCCGGGTATGATTGGAAAAAAAAAAAAGACAAAAAAAGTCAGAACTTTTCAATCTGACTCTTCTGAACATGTCTGTTCCAAGTTCATCGGTGTTTAAAGAGGGAGTTTATGAATTGAGTTCTGTAGTTGATAAAATTCTTCTAGAAACTGAATAGATTTCGTAGTTTATTGAGTTTAAACATAAACAGTTTGCTACCACTAAACTAAATTACTGTTAAATACCTTATTTTCCCCCCACAAAGTGCTTTATGTACTCTGAAGTAATAACACATGAAACTACACTCAGTAAATTAACAAACCCAAGTTCTCCAAGATTCAAGTCAAGTTGTACAGCATAAAAGGTATTGAGGAAGCAGGTCCTTGCTAACGTCTATGCACTGGATATTGACATAACTCATACCATTTTTCATAGTAACATGCTGTAGTTAAGTTTTACTGACTTGTTAACTCTGACTGTGTTTCCGTTGTCTTGTCTCTCCCTATCTCTACTTTTCTAGAGACCTATCACACGTGAGACCTTTCAGAAAGCTGCAGTTTGAATACATTGGGTCGTTCCAGTACCTGAAGCTTTCACGATGAAGAGAGCTAGGCAGAGAGGTGTGGTTGACAGTGAAGCTCCTCAGACATCACAGGAAAACAAAAAGCAGAAAACTTGCTCCTATGGCTCAGTGTTTGGTGAATGTGACTTGCACTGCTCAATGGACTGGGGAAACCTTCCACACCACGTTATTCTGCGTGTTTTCCAGTTTCTGCCTTTAGTCGATCGAGCAAGGGCGTCTTCTGTGTGTCGAAGGTGGAATGAAGTCTTTCACATCCCAGATCTCTGGAGGAGATTTGAATTTGAACTTAGCCAGCCAGCTACTTCTTACTTAAAGTCTACACACCCTGATCTCATTCAGCAGATTATCAAGAGGCATGCTGATCATCTGCAGTACGTCAGCTTCAAGGTAAGTCTTGGATGAACGGAGGCTTGTCCTGTCACGTCACTGAGTGTAATATATGCAGCTTCTCTGTGTCAGTTGGATCAAGTGTTGTACCTGGGAAGTCTTATCTTTAAAAATGCATCTACTGCAACATTTCTATGGATGCTCATGGTTTCCTTCCATTTCCTAAACTCTAATCTCTCCAAAGTGAAGGAAGAGCTAAAGTTAAGCGATACAGTGCTGAAGATTGAATGATGTGTTTTCAGCATATACAGAATATGTAATTTCTGTGAGTCAGTGTTAGTGGCAGTCTCGGTACTCAGCAGATTACGGTGCAGATAAATATTTCTTACACATCGAAGCTTTCAAGGAAATAGTTTTGTCTTCTGTATATAATTTGTTTTCAAAATAATGTCATAATTTTAGAACCATGCTTTGAAAAAGTATGAGTAAGGGAGAAAGATGCTGTGCCTGTATATTCAGGTGTTTGGTGCGTAAGGACATAAGTAACAGTAAACTTGATTTAAATAAAAGCTTGGTTGTAGTCTCAGGATTGCATAAATGCAGACTTCTTTTTCATGCGAATACTTGATACAGTTTGCTCTGTTTGCAGGGTTGGGTATCCATGATGCTGTTCTCAAAATAAGGATAAAGAATGTTTTCATTACTTTCAAATTGCTTTTATAGGTTGATAGTAGTACTGAGTCAGCAGAAGCAGCCTGCAACATCCTTTCTCAGTTGGTAAACTGTTCTATCAAGACACTGGGTTTGATCTCTACAGCAAAACCAAGCTTCATGAACGTCTCTAAGGTAATGTTCCACCAGCTGTAACCAGAGTGACTTAATTCACTTTTAAACCACTTGAGCTTTCTGTTGTTTTGTATCTTTAATTTGTGGCATCCATTAGGATTAGGAAAATAATCATTGCTTCTGTTTATTAAAATCAGTGGCGCTGATGCTTTGTGATAGAGGTGGGCAATGATTTAAAAGCCTGGGGTTCTCATTTCTGGGTTAAAAGATAAAATGACCACTTGCTGTAAGGTGGTGTTAAAATAGTGGGAGATTTTTCTTTCTTTGCCTCCACAGGTCACAGCAGTTACTTTCTGGAAAATAAAATAAATACCACTTCCTTTATTTCTGCAGGTAAATTCTAAATAGTTCAGGCTCATCACTGAATACTTATCCCTGTTTTCTTACAGTGAAAAGATAAATCAGAGTGGATGAGTTAACTATTGAGTGTAGAGTTAATTCTTGTCACATGTAGTAGCATATTTTTAGCGAAGAGTACCTGTGTTCATATTCAAATAATGCTTTCTTTGTTACACAACTAGGGGATACCTAAGAAGTGATTATCTTTTGTGCTTTCTGTGTGTGCAAAACCCGAGTTTTAGATGTTGAAATTTTGCCCATCTTTTCATTAAGATTTCTTTTTTTTCCCCTCCTTCAATTTCTCCCAACAGGCTCATTTTGCTTCTGCACTGACAGTGGTTTTTGTAAACTCCAAGTCATTATCCTCAATCAAGATAGATGACACACCACTTGATGATCCTTCCTTGAAGGTTCTTGTTGCTAACAATAGTGATACTCTAAAACTGCTAAAGATGAGCAGTTGTCCTCATGTATCACCTGCTGGTGAGTAGTGAACATGTAAAATGTAGTAGTGAAATGCTATAAAATGACAGTCAATACTTAGTTTGAAACAAGGTGTTCATAAAACCTCTGATGCTCTTCTGAATCACTTAGCAGAGACCTTTTATTTACCTTGGCTTTAGGTAGTTGGAAGGGGAAGAAGAATGAGTTGGAGTAATGAAGGTGGAGGTGCTCCTCGGTTGACTGCATCTTTTGGGGTTTTTACTTTACACATTCTGCTCAGCTGCTTCAGTACTTCTGATAGGCTTTGAGAAGGAAAAGCCTCCAAAATTAGTGCAAGCCTTTAACATGCATTCCAAACACTTGATGTTCGTTGCCAGTTCTGTTAAGGGTAATGAAATATATGCTGAGTAATGTGGGCAACTTTGTGAACTTAACCAGCTGGCGTTCTCTGTGAACACACATGCAAAATCCCTGAGCTACGAATCAGCTACTGGTTGGTGGGATAAAGGAAATGAAACAGTGACAGTTTCATAAGGTACTGAGAGTTTAACTTACTGAGAAAAACTGTTAATACTTCAAAGTTACGTTAAAAATACACGGAGCTTGCACAGGAAAACTAGCAGTGGAAGACTGCGAGTCTTTCCGTGTCTGTAGTGCCCTCGTGTGTCCAGATCTGGTAGTTATGAACTTGCTCATTTTAGCGTTAGTTGGTGAAGGGCTCACTCCTTTTGAAATACAGCTTTGACAGAAAGTGCAGAAGGCTTTTTGGTCCCTTCTCACTTGTGTTTCTCCTGACACCTTGGTGCTGAGGGGAGGGAATCCTGATTTTGTCTTTCCTTTACTTTCCAGAGTCCATAGGAGGTGATTTAATTTGTCTATATTCCAGCAGATCGAGCAGTTGTGTGGTTTATGTCTCAGTTCAGGGAAGGGTCTGATTTTTAGCACAGCTTTTCAACTAGGTTGCTGGTGATCATTTAATTGGAATGCTTAGATGAATGCTGAAAGAAGGAGTATTAGGGAAGGGAAGTGGCAACTTCAGCTGAACCTTGCTTGGTTTCAGTTGCTGCTTCTAAGTTGAAGAAATTTTGCACAGGGAAGGCAAAAAGGAAGAAGGGTATGTGCAGATCCAAGATGAATACAACTAGATAGACTTGCAGCTTTAACTAAGTGTTTATGGCCAAAACCCTCTTAAGGATGTGGATATTTGGAACTTTATAGAATTTCATGGGTTTTGGATATAGGCGTGAATACTCAAGCCAATAGAATTAGGACTTGTTTGAGTTTTGCATTCACTTTTCATTTTGCAGAGTAATTGCTTTTTGTTCCTCAGGAATTCTCTGTGTTGCTGACCAGTGCCATGGACTTAAGGAGCTGGCTTTGAACTACTACATATTAAGTGACGAACTGCTTCTGGCTCTGTCAAGTGAAAAACATGTTGACCTTGAACACCTTCGCATAGATGTTGTGAGTGAAAATCCCGGCCAAGTTGAATTTCATACTATTAAAAAGCAAAGCTGGGATGCTCTTGTTAAACACTCCCCCAAAGTCAACATTGTGATGTATTTCTTCTTATATGAAGAGGAATGTGATGCTTTCTTCAGAGAGGAAACCCCTGTTACACACCTTTACTTTGGTCGTGCAGTAAGCAAAGTGATGTTAGGTCGCATTGGCATGAATTGCCCAAGGCTAATTGAGTTGGTTGTGTGTGCTAATGGACTCCAGCCTTTGGATGATGAACTTATCCGGATTGCTGAGCGCTGTAAGAACTTGACAGCAATGGGACTTGGTGAATGTGAAGTGACTTGCAGAGGTTTTATTGAATTTGTGAAGATGTGTGGGGGCAGGCTTACCCAGCTCTCTATAATGGAGGAGGTACTGATTCCAGATAATGATTATAGCTTAGATAGACTCCATTTGGAAGTCTCCAAACACCTGGGAAGACTCTGGTTTCCTGATATGATGCCAACATGGTGAATTCTTTACATTTGTGGACAAAAGGGTAAATCAGGGTGTTGCTTTCTATGCAAATAAAGAATTTAGAAATGAAACGTGAAAACTTATTTCCAGGTTTGAGTTTCCCTACCTTGAGAACCTCTATAGTACTGTCACAGCAAAACATTCTGGAGTGTTAATGGTATGTTGAAATAGAATCAGTGTACTTAACACTTCTGAAAGTGTCTGTGGTTTACAGGTGCTTCAAACCTCAATGAATTGGGCTTCTCTGAGCTTCATTTTAAGTATTCCATCCACATTAAAGGTTGGGGGAGGTTTTGTGTTTTTGTTTAATCTTTCTGATGTAGTCAGAAGAGGACTAGAGAAACATTTCTCCTTTAGTAAACCTACGCTTATGGCAAGCTGGATACAGCTTGGAGTTCAGTAATATCATGATGTTTTATGCAGCTTTTTTCTAACTATTCATGTTTATAAATGTAAAAGCTTTATACATTAAAATACACTAGCCCAGATGACTCAAATGTAATCTGGTTTCAGCTCATGCTAGTGTGTTGAAATGTTGTGGTAAATAAGCTTATGCTTGCAAAGAACCTTTTCACTTTTAAATTGCACTTTAATTTTGTAAGACTGCATTGTAGAGACTGTTGTTCACTGTTTTGTTTTACTGTCTTATGCATTGAATGGATGGGAAAGAGCCCTTGTTAAAATGAATGAATCTAAAAGTTTGGGTCTAGATTGGTTGTTGGGGGCATGACAGAGCACTTTGGAAACTGCCAGAGTGTAAGGAACAGCCTCTGGATTTGGGAGAGCTCAAATCTTTGGTTAGAGAGATCATCTGTATGCTTTCATTGTTAAAAGATAAGAAGGATCTCATATATGTGGCTACTTAAGAAGAAATATCAAATGGAATGCAGTTATCTTTGATCACTTCCGGTCTGGAATTAAGGATTTAGAGCATTTAAAAAGTAAACTACTTGCCAGTTAGAGGCTGTGGCCTGTGGGAATCTTGCCTGTAGCTCATAGAGCTGTGCTCTAAGCCCTAATTTCTAGAGTAAGGGTTGCTGGAGATGATCAAGGAGTTTTTAATTCAGGACTGTTTAATATTTGTTGCTGTTAATTGTTTTTTGAGGAAGATTTTAGTTCTCTATTTTCTTTAAAGGGGAAAGGAATGTTGAAGTGAATTAAGAGTGTATTTTTGTGTTGACATTTTGCACACTGTAAACTGAAATGCATTGTATATAATTTTTGCTGTAATTATTTTCATGCTGTAGCTGGTCTATCTTCCTATTTATAAGGAAAAGTAAATTTGATTTGCTGGTGGTATTTGTCACTGTTGCGGTTTAACCCTGGTTAGCAACGAAGCCTCACGTAGTCACTCCCTCACTGCTCTCCATTGGGATGGGGTAGAGAATCAAGAGTGAAAATGGGAAAACTCGAGGTAAAAGGCAGTTTAACAGATAAAGCAAAGGCCTTGCACACAAGCAAAGCAAAACAGGGTATTTATTCACCACTTCCACTGGGCAGGCAGGTGCTGGAGCTCTGTTGCACTGGAGATGGCTAAACATGTGTCACACTGACTTGGGAAGATAAATGCCAGCATTCCCAGCATTCCCCCACTTCCTTCCTTCTTCCTCAGCTTTATATGCTGAGCATGATGTCTTATGATATGGGATATGTTTGGAGTCAGCTGTTCCAGCTATGTCCCCTCCCCAGCCTCCTTGCTGGTGGGGTGAGGAGCAGAAGGGGCTTTTACTCTGTGTAAGTGCTGCTCAGTGACAGAAACATCCCTGGGTTATTAAATCAGTGGTTTCCAGCACAAGTCCAAACCATTGTCTCATACAAGCTCCTGTGAAGGAAAGTAACTCCATCCCAGACAAACCCAGCACATTCACATCAGACTAAATGTTGGTTTCTTCCAAGCTTTACACTGCAAAAGCAACATCTGAAGGGTTAAGCCACCAGTGTCCTGGACAGATTTGCTCCCAGTTGCAAGCTGAAGGCTTTCAGATGACATATAATGTCTGTCTGAGTCAGTAATTTTTTACTGCGTGTTGTGCAGCGGAGAGATGTCTGACTCTGGTTTTTGGTGCCTGTTATCCAAGCTCTTGCTTCCATAATAAAAGGGATTGAAAGACTTGAAATGCTTCTAAACAGTATTTGGTTTAGGATGTGTGGTTTGCTTTAAATGTAAACATAATAAAGTGATCTAATACATGCACTGACATTAGACTCTTAGCCATCTGTTGCACCATGTCCTCCTGTTAGGCAGGGTTCTGTCCTGTTAGGAACCATCTGCTTAAACTTACGGAGAGGCAGTTGAAATGTTCAACTTTTGGGTTATAGCAAATTGCATCATTGTGAGTTCATGCTTGTGCCTCAAATGTGAGAGCTTTTGATATGCTGAAGCTAGAATGTGATGTGGATAAATCTTGGAGGTGGCTGGTGTGTCCTAGAGTCCTTCATGTCTCCCTAGCCAGCAAGAAGTATTGAACATGAGTTGCTATTTACATACTTAAAATGCTTCTTTAAATGTTGTTTCCTCTGTCTCTCTTACTAAAGCAGCTTTCCTGTGAAGCCATCAATGTTAGCTTGCTCCAGCTCCAAGCTTCTGGAAAAATGAGCCTGCATTTATTGTGTTGCGACTTTCTGATGCAATGATTCTTCCTGTGGATTCAGTCTGCAGGCTGATCTTAAGAAGTAAGACCAATTGGTACTGGAGTTTGTAACTAAATGCTAACAAGACTGATAAATGTAAAAAACTGATCCTTCCTGGGTAACATGGGAGCTAATTTTAGTTGAAAGATAACTTCTAGTATTAGGTTAACAATGATTTTATAGTTTTAGTGTTAAGAGTTTGGTGTCATGCATTGGTGCTGCAGTTATATACATAGTGCTTTGGGGAGGAGTGTCAGAGCATTGCCCCTGTGTAAAGCAGCATTTGTTCTTTTTCTTCTTACGTAGATCTTCCTAAATGACTCGCATTTGACAAGAACCTACAGCTAGCTGCCTACTGCCTGAACTTCCCCATGTCCATGGAGTAGCCTGTAACTTGAGAGCCCCACCTTGTCCCAGGTAAGGCAAGTTTTGTCCATTTTATTGTTTTTTCCTGGGTTTACTGCACTGCAAAGGCTTTCTAAAACCCCATCTCTAAAGCGTATAAGGCAACGATACAGTTTGTTAGAGTAGCTAAACCCCTCAGTTTAAACGAAGTACAGCGTTTACACCTGGTAGGCTGAGGAGCTTTGCAGGGTCTGTGCAGTGAGAAACTGAGTGCAATGCATCTTTTCTGCCACATGAGGGGGTGAGCTACTTGTCCTGCTGATTGTTCAGCCTGGGAAAGCTTGCACTTAGTAATTGTGAAGTTCTCACTTCCCTTGTAAATGCACATTCTGACAAAAAACCTTTTTCCTTGTGTAGAGTCCCTTTTGCCACCCAGTAAAGGCAGCGGTTGTTCTGTTGTGACAATTCCAAATGGCATCTTTCATACCTTCAAAGTTTCACTATTCCTCAATTCAGGTGTCCTCAAAATCTAAAGTAATCTTGTTTGCCAGGGTGTAGTAAACTTTGTCAATTAGCCTAAGGTACAACGTTCACAGCAACTATAGGTACTTAAAAACTAGTACCTAATTGGTACATGTAATAATGTGATACGCTTGCAATGTTATGTAAGGCTTAATGTATCAAATCTGTTTTAATATAAGTTTTTGTTGTGCATGAAAAGGAAAAACAATTTTTGGATGCTGAGATGAATTTATTTGGAATCTACTACGTTTCCATTTCACTCTCTTCGCCCTTTCCCCCTTTCAAGATTGCTAGTAGGATCTGAGCGATCGCAGTTCTCAACGTGGATGTGAGATGTGATCCCAGGAAATACTCTTTGCATTGGCAACATTCTCCCAAGGATTTGTCCCTTAGAAATCCTACCATTGTATCTGATGGGGTGGATGCAGAGTAGTTTTACACAGAATCCTGGTGAAAACAAGAGGGAAAACAGCAGATGACTGATGAAGCATTTGTTCTGTACTAACTCTATTTCAGAAATACATTTTCTGTTGTATACTTTCCACTGGGATATCAATAGTGGAAATACCAAAATAGCAATGATGCTGTGGTCATAAAAAATAGATAGTGGTTGGAGTTGTTGGCTTGGTGGAAGAGGGAAGAGAAGGTGGGAATTCCTGCTTTAGTAAAGAGAAGAGCTCAAAGACGTTCTTCAAAACTCAATGACTTGCATTCTAACATAAGAGTATAAGGTTCTGCATGTAAGTGCATAGAAGATGCGGTGTTTCAAAACGTGTACCTTGCTTAACTACTTGGCTAGCTGCAAGTTAATGCATCCTGCGTGACCTCAAGTCAATGAAATATTAAAGAAATTGTTTACCTGATCCTATGATTTGGACCCCATCATCAATGGAATTTCCATTGTGGAAGAATTTGATGGGTCCAGAGAGCTGACCAGAAAAGGGAGCGTAGACGTTTGCTCCATCAGAACAGATGACATCCACACCCTTGTGACTTCCTTTGCCGTTGTGTCTGAAAACAAACATGTAATTAGAGCAGTCTCTTGTCAGGCCTCATGTTATATGTGTGTAGAGCAGGTAGCACACATGGGCAGCCTGTTCTGGTTCTGCATTACCCCTGCAGTAAAAATGTGTCTTCCTGTCCAACCTAAGCCTTCAAAGCTTAAGCAACTTGAACAGGGCTCAACTCTGTTTCAGTGGAGGAGCAGTAAACCCCCCCATGTTCCAATTCTGCAGTACCTTGGAGCTCCATAGTATCCGCAGCCATATTTATCACAGCCTCGAATCTCGTTTGTAGGATTCCCGGAGCACAGTGTTGCCCAGCGTCTGTCTTGTTGTGGGAACGGTGGAACAACTTTGAAATACAGAAACACATCACATCAAAGTTAACTTTTGGGTTCTAAATGTTCTGTTTGTAACTACTGTGCTTTAATTAGATAGAAACATTCTATACGTTCCATGTGTGTAATTGGATGTTTGCTCTACAAAATGTGTCATCCTTTAGGAAATAGAATGTACACCTAAGACTGGATTGTAATGTTTCTAACTGAGGGCTATCTCGTATGAGGAACATGCCTTGAAGATAAAAATACAGAAAGGTTATCATAGTTCCTATAGTGTAATTGAAAGGATGGGAAAAGGCTCAGCATTGTGTCTTATTATATGCCCAGGCTGATGGGACTGAGCTGCTCAAGTCCTCTTCTCCATTACTGCCAATGTAGTGTTTATATTTACAAGGAGTCATCCCAAAGTCTGCTATAGATGTCATACTGGGATCATCTCAGTAGTTAAAAGTGTACAACCGGAAGAGATGTCTGGCTTGGTTTATTGCTGAGACTTGATGTTGCTGTGTCATGATGCAGGCAAGAAACACAAGTTAAGCTCATATATTCTCTTACCCATAACACTGCCTGCACTCCTGTTACCGTGTATGTATAATGCATATTCTTTTTGGTTTGGATGTTGCTGTCAGGGAGGGAGATTATTGCTATTTAATATTCCTTTCCCTGTTTGAAATTAATTAATAACTTCATTTTAATTCATTATACTATTTATTCTGGGGTGTTTTTTTGTTTGCTGTTTTTTTACCAGGAGTAAGTAGATGAGTAGGATCGGAGCGGTCGCAGTTCTCAACATGGATGTGGGAGATAATGCCAGGAAATACTTTTTGCATTGGCAGCATTCTCCCAAGTTGTTGCCCTCTCTGGATTTGGCCGTTGTACCGGATGGGATGAATACAGACGAGCTTTACACAGTAATCTGGAAGAAATGGGAGAGGAAGCAAGGTCAGGAAACATCAGCTGCCTCTGATCTTGGGGTGAGCAAGAAACCTTCCGTGCCAGCTCCTTACTGGAGACTGTAGGGATGAAGCAGAAATGTGGTCAAGGTACCAACAATCCTCACATCAAAATTACTGAATTTGCTGAGGAAGTGAGGAAAAATGTGAGTTGGAACAGAAAACATCCTCTCAGCAAAATGGAGGACTATTCCTGATACTTTATTTTTACTCTTTCCTTTTTTTTGATCTGGGGTTGTTGTTTTCCTGCTACCTGTTTTTCAGCTCCTTTCGTCCCTCCTTTCCAAGAAAAGCATAGGAAAAGGACTACATCCTGCTGGTGCTGACTTGTGATATTTTGGAGCAGCAGTGTAGTTGTGCTTCAGTGAAGGAGCTAGAGAGGGTGTAAGATCAATCAACACTTTGCACTAATTGAAGAGGCACAGAAAACTTACTCAAGTAGATAAAATGATTACTTGTTCCTGCCTCACGAGGTATCTGCTGTTAATTACTTGCCTGATCCTCTGATTTGGACTCCATCATCGATGGCATTTCCATTATGGAAGAATCGAATGGGTCCAGAGAGCTGCCCACTGAAAGGAGCGTATACTGTTGCTCCATCGTGGCAGATGACGTCCACACCAGCATGCCTTCCTTTACCGCTGTGCCTGAAAACACAAATATGGGATTAGAGGAGTCTGTCAGGCTTAACGTCATGTGTAGATATGTCAGTTAACACAGTATGGTATCTGAGGCTTGTCTAAGACATCTTTTGCATCTGCAGTGAAATTGAAAAGAAGCATTGGCTTTGATCCATCTTTATTGTAAAATGTTTA
>JBCJKH010049134.1:48023-58023 GCA_039877255.1 Loriculus beryllinus
GGGGTGGTGAGATTTCAGATTCTAAGGGTACTTTTAATTTTCCCATGTTTGTAGTGTGTTTCAAGCTGTTATAGAAAAGTAGCCCTGTTCTGTGCCAAAATACATGGGTGTTGGTATAAAACAGAATCTTACGTTTTGCATTTTCTCACTTAGAGATTTGGAAGTTGTGTGGATGAGGATGGACACTTCTTACAGTGCCTGGAGAGAGGAGGTGACAGGAAGATGCAGGGAAGGCAGGAGCCGTTCTATGCATAGAAGCATTTTTCAGGGAAATACAGCCTGTTCCCTTAAGAGGTGCCTACTTAAAGACAATGATGCTGGCAGACCTTTAGCTTGTGTAAATTAATCTACTTGGTATTCTTTAAGCTGTCGCTGAATGTTAGTTAACTATCTGGTCTATAAGCAAGAATAAATGATTCAGATCCTTGAAATGCTTCCCATTTCTTCTACTCTGGCTGCTAAATCATGTAATGGTCTTGCTTCTTCTCCCATGCATCAGTTGGTAGCAGTGGTATTACTGCACTGTAATACCAAAGCAGGCTGTGATTACCTGTCAGCACCGAAGTTGCCACAGCCATATCTATCGCAGCCCCGGATCTTGTTGGTGGGGTTCCCACTGCAGATAGGGGCCCAATGTCTGTGTTGTTGTTGGGGCGGGTGTGCATCCAACTGCTTGGCAAAAACTGCATGTGCAAAAGAGGAAAATGGGGAAAAATTAACCGTATTCTTTGTACAGCAACAAAAGAAAGTGTTAAGGTGCAAAATAGGCTGGTTAAAGTGGAAGACATGAGCTCACTGGAGTTTATAATTTCTGAACATAGGTAAGAGAACAGTGTATAATCTGCTCTGTAGATTCAGTTGTTTTTTCTTGAGATCTTATTGTAAGGTACACTAAAACCAAAACAAAGCTGTGAATAAATGTTTTGAGTATTAGTTTGTGAAATAAGCTATTTTCACTTTCTTCGTAAAACCTCTCAACACATCAATGTAAGTCTCTAAATGCACACCTAATTCAATGTTTTAGAATAGTCATAACTGCACATTACCATAATTCTTCATAAAACTACATTGAAAACCCCATAGAGTTATTTACGTTTGAGCAAATGTCATTAATTCATTATTGTCTACATAAAACCAGTCCAGACCAACTGTAACATAGAGATCTCAACTCACCAGTGGACACCAGGCTGACCAGGGCGACCAGGCTGAGAGCTGGCATTGTGTGGCTGGTTCACCAGTGTTCTTTGATCAGGTCAAAGACATTGAGCACTTGCTGCCTGGGGTATTTATGTGTTTTTGAAAGCCCAAGCCTCTTGTCTTGGCCAATCAGTCTTAGGTAAAGTATTACAGCTCTGGGCAGATGCTGTTGCCATATTAGGCACTGAGGATGTCTACAAACAGTTGTTAGAACTGGTTGGGAAAGATGGATAAAATAACTGGTGTCTTAGCACACAGTAACAGATGGAAACGAACAGTCCCACATTTCAGGAAGCTCTGAGTGAAACGTTTCTTAACACCTTTTCTTTCCCCTCCTGAAGCAAGGACTCATTTAGGCCAAAAATGGTAGGAACCAAGAATATGGTCCAGCGGATTGAGTTGGAGGGAAAAGATGGGCAAAACTCCATAGTGGTGGTAACCCCTTCATCCTTCTCTGCTCATTTCAGTACCTCCTCCCCAGGGGTATGTGCCATTAGAGCTTCTAACAGTGACAGAGAGCACGTGAAGGTGTAATGTTTGCTGTAGCGTAAATATTCATTGAGGCTAAGAACTACAGATGCTTCTGCATGGAAATATCTTTTTTTTCATCACTGAGCCTGGACTTAAATCCAGGAAATCCATGAAGGCTTTTCACCAAAACCATAGTTTTTGCCAACTGAATTCTTATTAAAGCATCTCTAAGTTCTGAAACAAACAATTGCAAACCCAAGTTGCATGGAATAAGGTTTTAAAATGATTGATTTAATATCTGCATGATTTCAGCTCTTACACTATTAAGCAGGCTCCTTAATGTCTCTCTTAATCCTCCAGTTTGATTTTCTACACTGCTTGCAGAAAAACATTACGCTTTCTTTACAGGCATGTCTTAGTTAATATGAAATTTAAATGAATCATGGTGCTTTCTGATGCTGTCTGATGTTCCAAGTTACAGAAACCTTTGGAAATCCTGTGGGCTTTATTTGGAGGACAAACAGGTGCATCCCTGCCCAATTCCAGTTTGCAAAGTGCATCTGTACATTGTGTTTTCTGCAAATCTCCATGGAATAAGCAGTTGGAGACAAATTTTCTGCTTATGGTTCCAAGCTTTTTATATTTACAGCCAATATTTAACCCTCAAACAATCTTTTAGCCCTCCCTGGGGTTACTACAAGTGGCTTGGCTGATTTTACCCGTGCTGCTTTCTCCCTAGTCCTATCAGAAAGGACTGCTGTTATTCACACTCATATTTATATATGAGTCTAGTTTGGATGGGGATTTTGGTTGTAATTTGTTCAACATAATGGGATCTAGGCTGACAAAGGTGATGTTAAGAGCTCTTGACTTGTGTCACCTCAATCCAGTCTACATTGTCTTGCCAAGGAAAGGCTGGGTGTAAAGCCAGCCAAGCTGGGAGGCAGGAGGAGAGCAACCCTGTTATAGGTGCAAAACTACTGAAAGCTCTTTTGAATCCTGTTTTGCAGTGTGGTGCTTTGTAAAATGGCTCTAAGCTACATGTTCTTTGCCATTTTTATTTCATCTCGTGTGTGTTACAGCTGACTCCAAATGTCTCATAGCTGTGTAAAATAAGAGACCTTAACAGTATTATTTCTAGCTCTTTTCTCTCTAAAACTTATCAGTGTCATTTGCTGCTATAACATATCTAATGCACTTCTGGTAAAGTATTCTTAACAAAATAGTTTTCAGGATACGATACTGCTCTTGCATTCCCCATCTTCCCTGGGCAAGCTGGAACTTGCAGACCTGCTTGGTGAAACACTGGACCAAAGCCGGTGGGATTTCTGTGTGGGGCAGTGGGGATGTTAATAGAGCAGTTGGTAGGTGCAGTTGTGAAAGACACAAACTGGCTGCTGAGCACATTCTAACAGAAGGATATGGGACAACCAGCCGGTGTTGCACCATTTCCTTCCCTGTGGTGGAGAGTGGATGGAGGAGATGGAGAGGAGCCAGCACTGCGAGGAACACAGTGAGGACGAGTGGGTGCACTTGGGAAATGCTTATGTGAGTTCCCCATTTTGCCCTTTTTATGTCAGTAGCAACTTCTCTGGTTGTGTAAATATCCATTGGAGGTCTTCTCATGGACCAAGCAAGAGTGCAGCAGGCAATTGAGTGCTTAGGGTGATCTTGACAGGCCGTGAATGAGTGAAGCCTGATGTTGCCCAGGAGAAATCCCTACTTTGCTGTTGAGCCTTTCCAAAGGTGCTGTGATTGTGCTGTGTAAATGATGTGGTGTTTCAGGAAGGTATGCTGCCAGTTACCAGTGCTTTTGGATGTATGGTAACTGCCACGCATGTGTCTATAAACCTTGCAAATGTTAGACTGGACCCTCTTATTATAGTAACTATCTTAACATTATCTCTTAATAAGAAAATTCAGATGATAAAATGATGGAACGAGGTTTTTGGAGGAATAGAAGCCAGAAAACTATGTGACACACCTGGGCAATGGTAGTGGATGCTTGGGGCAGAAACATCAGCAAAAGGCAAGGCCAAACCCCAGCCCCAAGGCCTGTGGCTTACATCCATCTTACTTCTTTACATCTTTACTTGCCATACCCCTTTGACTGCCCACAAGGGATGGCTGCTCTCTCCATCATCTCCTTTGCACACATTTCAGCCAGCATCCAAAACCTGAGGGTTTGGTCCATAAAGATCTTCCTCTGTGGGGCTGCAGCCCCAGTGGATCAGATAAATGAAAGTTTCACATCTTACTTCTCGGTCGTGTTACTGCATCATTACTGTAGGTTGGCCAGGCTTGTTAGCAGCCAATTGGAAAGGTAAATCCTCTTCCTAAATGTATCTTACATGGTAATTGACTTTGTCTTCTTGGCTAGTGCAGTGTGTTCAGTGTGGGGACACGTCAATGCGGGGTCCTCGCCTCCAAGCTGATATGTGTGCAGTATTTAAAGGACCTTAAAAGGCTTCTCTGAAAAGCTAATAATATTTGTGTTAATTATTATAAAGCAAAATATGTCCTAAAATTTAACTATAGAAATATTCCCTCCTGCAATTAGCAGCACAGGCTTTCAGGGTGAAAATCAAGCTGGCACAGCGTAAACAAAACTGCATTCTGTATTGATTCAGGCTTCTGATGATGGACAAGGCTCAGATAAGAGGAATTTTGCCTCAATGATTAACTACGCCTTGTGCGCACGGTTTATATTGTAGTATCGCTGGAAAGTCAGCAGGTTGCGCTAGGTGATCAGCCAAAAGGCAGGGCTGGGCATGTCATTGCAAAGCAGGCACAGGCTGTAGGAGACCTGAGTAAGTTGCCTTTCTCCTTTGCAAAGTATGAGCTGAAGATGCAGCTGAAGTTGTGCTGGTGCTCAGTTCTGATGGAAGGCTCCATCTTGGACTTGTTTTGCCTTTGTTAACATCCTTGCTAAGCCTGGGTTAGGCAGGTTTTAATGAGGATTGAGGAACACAAAATCTTTTTGCTACCTATGTCCTGTCTTATGGGGAGGCCAAAGCTCTGGCTGAACCCTTCAGGAATCCTTTAACGCTCGGTGAACAGAAGGGAACAGTGTAGATTTGGGTTGCAGCTTTAGGCAGTGGGACCTTGTGGTCCAAACTTATAAAATAGAAGGGATAACAATGGAAGGATCCCTGCAGAACAGATGCAGAAGCAGAGCAATTCTGCATGGCTCTTCCCTGAAAAGCCTTGTTGCACAGGTTCCTTCCGCAGCACCCTCTTCCCTCACCCTATTTGTTTCTACATCTGTGTGTTTTACCCCAGCCTTTTATGTCGTTTCCAGAGTCAGCTACAAACTGCCCTTTCTTTTCCTTTACAGCCAGTGTTTTACTAGACTGAAAAGATAAAGCTGGATTTACTTACTCTGTTTGCCCCAACAGCTCTGTAACCTAAACCAGTAAATGTATTTACTTTTCCCTGCCAGCTAAACTAGAAGCTTTAGTGTTTACCCTGTACCTCTTTCAGGAGCATCCTGTATCCCAAAGCACTGCACCTCCCTGCGCTGCTGCTGGAAAAAGCTCTGGTTAAACAATAGCTCCCTGCAGGTTTGTGAAAGCAGCCTGTGGGGAACACCACAAAAACACTGAGCTGCTGTCCTTAATGTACAGGAGGAAATGCTTCTGAACCTGAAATGTTTCTGCTTTCAGTGTGAGGAAAAGTGCTTTTTCACTGCAAATTCAATTGTATTGACTCTTCTGCAGTGATTGGCTGCTCTCTGCCCCTGCAGTATATTTATAGGGACATGCTGATTTTTCACTCATAGCAAAGCTAAAGTGGTTCCTGCAGGAGGTGAATGGGACACGGCACATTAAGCACTTCTCACAGATGCAGTGAGTATCCTTCTGTAGCTTCTTAGGAGAAACAAACCTGCTGTCAGGACGCACGCAGCTCCCACTGAAGCAGCTTATCGGAGGCTGCAGTTGTGATGGTAAATGCATGAGCCTGCAGCGCTTGTAAAGCCATTTAGCTTTTGAGACTCCCAGTAGCATGTTGGTAGTCTTGGCCTCAAAAGCCCTGTCCTGTTAACAAGAGCTTGTTGTCCCAGGAAAGTCTTTAGTTGCTTTACTAATGGAAAGAAATGCCTCACTTGGACAAAAGGCAGTGTGGGTTTGCCAAGGCAATGCTGAAGCAGGAGTCAGGGGAAAAGGAATGAGTTACTTCATTAATGGTGGTTTATGTTTTTGGTGATGGGCCCCGGGAAAGATTGAGGTTTCAGCTTTATACATGGGTTTTTTCTCCCCAGCTGTATTAAAAAAAGCAGAACCCATCTCAAACTCTGTGACAGCACCGAAGAAACTCAAAGTCATTTATAGTGAAGCGGCCCTTTAATAATGTGATTTTTCCATACGTTAGTACAAGTGATATTTCTGGCTTATTGAAGAAACCTTAGTGTTTGGCTGCAAAAAGAGCAGGGAAGTCCAAGAAGAGAGAGCTGGAACTGAGCTTCAAGGGTCCATCACCTCCCAGCCACCCTGTTCCCCACTGCTTCAGCCTTCACCTGCAAGTGCCATGACATGCGGTATATGATAACAGTGTTAAAGCATGTGTTATACCTTCCTCTGAGTCTCTTTATGTTCAGATGACCACCAGCATATTGCTCATGGATAATTTTTAGGTGGATCATCCTTTTGAGGCTCAGTGGCTTCCACTTTACTGAAGTAGCTACCTGTGCCAAAGCAATTTAATGAGTACAAATAGGGAGCTGAAGGCTTTGCCCATGATGTGCAGCCTCCCATTTACAGGTTGGGAGTAGGATCTGTTGAGTCACAGTTCTGGATGTGGACATGGGATATAATTCCTCGGTAGACCCTCTGCATGGGCAGCAGGACGCCGATTTTCTCCCCCTTCCTGATGGGGCCGCTGTACTTGATGGGTTTGATGTAAAACATCTTAATGCAGAATCCTGTCAAAGGGAGAGAAAAGAGAGGAAAATTTGCTCCTATGAAATGAGCCTGGAAAAGTCATAATGTTCAGTACCAAAATACAAATGACAATAAAATTATAAAGAGATTCAGCAGCAAGAACAGTTACAGAAAAGGATGGTCCTATAGCATCAAGAAGAGAGAATAGGAAAATAAGTAACAGGGGAAGGGAGTTAGGGTGGATTCCTTTAATTATCCAAAATGTGCAAAGGGACCAGCTTCATCCTTTGACTTTTCTAGTAGAGGTGACATGCTGTAACCCCTTCAATCAGTTTTCCTGCATTAACAGAGCCCAGGTTTCAAAGTTAGTTTTCACATGGATTCACTTGCAAGCACACGTGGTTGGGATTTGGGTCGTTATTCTTGGGTTGGTTTAAAGCTCTGTAAATGAATCGAAGCGTTTTGCACTCAGGCTTTACAAGACACATGTTTTAGCTCGGTACCTGATCCTGACAGCTGGATTCCGTTGTCAATGGCATTGTTGTTTCCATAGGGCCTGGCTTGCTTGTCAATGTTCCCTGTGAAAGGTGCGTACACCTCTGAGCCATCGTCACACACCACGTCCACTCCTTTGTGCTTCCTCACTCCTCTGAAGAAGAAGAGCAAAGGGGTTAGCCCACAGCAGAGTGCTAGAAACCCCCCTCTTGCCCATTTTCTCATGCTTATTCCTATTTTAAGGAAGCTGTAAGCACACCCATCTCCAATCATCCCATCGCAGCACCTGGGGCTGTTGTATCTGCCACAGCCATGGGAATCACAGCGTCTGATTTTATTTGAGGGTTGAGTGGAGCAGATTTTGGCCCACTGTGCTGCAGTAGCTGGAAAAGAAGAAAAGAGAAGAACAGAAGATGAAAGCCACAAGCTAGAAAAGGGGACTTTTCAGTCTGTGTTGTTTACTCAACAGCAAGATCCCTTTGGACTTTGCTGTAATCAGGGATCAGGCTTCTGGGAACTTGAAAGTTGCTTGTCTTTTAATGTAAGTTAATATTAGGGATGCAATCAAACAGCATTCTTTTGTTTTATGCTTTTTCCAGTGATGTTTGAGGGTACTTAAAGCAGCGACCTCAAAGCAGAAATGCAGAACAAATAGATCTGGAGGGGACATGGCGGGGTGACCCACTCCTCTCCCACTGCCCCAGGTCAGATGGGCTGTGCTGCACTCACAATGCCAGGCATGAGGCTGGAGCTATGGGATCTCTCTGCCTGGAAGGTGAGCTGAGCCCCCAGGATTTTGGGATACTGAACTGCAAACGGGGCTTAGGGAGACCCACCGAGTCCATTCCTATTCCCTAACATGGGATCCAGTCAAAAATATAAGCTGTCATCCACCTTTTACTAATTGCATTTTCTGTCTCACAGTGTTTCTATATCACTGTTTCAAAGTAGCAGTCAGGAAGGGATTAGAGGAACATTAGAGAAACACCCTCCTAGTTTTCACTCCAGACTCCAGCTATCACCACCCACTGTCAAATCCATGCTGATGCTACAGCCCTGATGATGTCTGAGAGATGGAAGACACAGGAGAGAAGGGGAGAAAGGCAACGCCTGCCTTGGTACCTTCTACAAGCATCTGACAGCCCTGCTCCCCTCCCAGAGCTACCAGGACTTCCTATAGGATGCTTTAGCATGAATGGGGCTGGGAAGAAGAAGCAATGAGTTGAGGCTTATTGGTGTGTGTGGACAGCCTGGCTTGGGCTTGGGAGTGCACACTAACAGGGGAAATGATGTGCTGGCACTGAAGGTTTGGTGCTATAAGGGTGCAGGAAACCTCTAACGCCTTCCTCAAGCAAAACAGCCCTTTGTTCTAGTTTAATGAGTTGTGTATTCTTTGTGAAATCAAAGGTGATGACATTAAACACTGCAGTATCTCTGGGAACACTCTAAGCTCAGTGGGCTGATCTTTGAGGAGAGGGCTTGTGAGAAAGCTTGCATGCTGTTAGAATCAGCTGAGGCACATCGATCACTTTCTTATCCATTCAACATTATTATTCCAACAAAATCTTGCCACAACTCCTTACTGTATCTAAAAAGGATTTTCCCATGGAGGTTTCTACGCAATGGGAGAAGGTTTGTTTTTCAAAACAAGAAAACAGCAGAGAACAAATCAGCTCCTAAACCCTTAGAGCTGCCCCTCATTAAAAGCACAACAAAGAGGGCAGGTTACAATGAGCAATGTTCATTACAATGCAGGCAACTCACCACTGGAGATCACAATCACGAGGATGACTGCAGTGACTCTGTGCATTGCCATGTTGCCCCGAGAGCTCCGCTTTCAAAGTGAAAGGTCCAAACCACTCTGTTTTCTATTTATGCTCTACAGAGGCTGCATCCAGACTTTTCCAGCCAATCAGGGAATTTACGTGGCCTCAGTTCTCCTGTTTGCAGATCCAGGCCAAGAGCAAGAACTCCTTGAGGTGTGCCACCAGCCCCGCTAATCAGTGGTGTGGAGGAGCCAACCTCTTGTGCAATAGCAGCTGCATGGTTTGTTTGTCTTTCTTTGCAATGAAACCATGAATATTAAACCCAAATTTAAAGCTCTGTTTGTTACTGTTCCTGCCTGTTGCACAATCCTGAGGATAACTTGGGTGGAGAAGGGGGAAAGAGCTTGCATGAACTTAAAAACATATCTGGGCAGACGGATACCTTGCCCTCCCACCATGGCTGTTGCTTCATGGAAGGAAGGTGGACACAGCACTTGAGCATCACAGCCAAGCTCGTACTGGAAACCTCTGATTAGGCAACCCATGAAATGAGACCTTTGTACCCCAGTTTTGTTAGCCAGCTTCATTAATGCATCCCAGATATTGCTATGTGCTGGTGCTGACCCTTCAGGATTAACAGGGGGAGAGGCAGATGTTTACAATCTCCACTGGGCCCGAACAGAAAGTGTTATAAAGCCTACAATGTTGTGGCTAAGCAGGGTTACAGGAAAAAGGAGAAGAAGAGAACACTAGAGCATGAACAAGGCCACCTCGAGGGTTGTTTCTGGGAAGGAAGGGAATGTGATGCCCTGGTTTACAGCCAGGAGCTGGAAATGTTTTGTGTTCTTGGCTCTTTGGCCACCCGGTCTGTGCTGCTGGGAGCCACTGACCGCTTTGTTTCTCTGTGCAATTAAAAGCTGGGATCCCAAGTTAGATACAGCTTTGGGTCAGGGCTCTCAGCCAGGATGCTGTGCCCACTCTGTCCCTCTTTCTGGGCACTAGATGGATGAAGACTGGTTTCACATCCCAAAGGAGAACCAAGAGCAATTCTGTTCCACAGGATTCAAACCTCACCTTTGTCATAGAATCCCAGCCTGGTTTGGGTTAGAAGGGGTCTTAAAGCTCCTCCAGCTCCAACCCCTGCCACGGGCAGGGACCCCTTCCACTGGAGCAGCTTGCTCCAAGCCCCTG